>JAODOY010036049.1:0-21170 GCA_025399855.1 Forbesichthys papilliferus | reverse complement strand
CGAAATTAATATCGATATTGCAATTTTCATGATCAATATCGCAATATCACATTTGATCAATATCGTGCACCCCTAACACACACGCGCACACACACACACACGCAGAGAGAACTGGTGATGAATGGAGGCAGGTACCCTAGGCCAGCCTGTAAGTCGGATGACATTCCAATAACAGGAAGGAGCTGTCACGTTGCAGATGTGTGTGTTTGTGTGTGTGTGTGTGTGTCATTGTCGTCACCCACCCTGCTATCTGCTGCAGAGTGATCTGAGGGCCTGGCTCGTCTTAATCTCCCCCCCCTACCCCAGCTCATTTAACCGTCTCCGTCTTCCAGAGTGTTTCCTGCACTCCTAAGTAATGATAGTGGCTTTCCTCCAATGACAGGGCAGCAGAAGAACAGCCCTGTCCAAACTTTTCCCCCAGCCCACCCCACCGCCCCCGCCGAGCTCTCACTCAGCTCATGGTGAGGTCGCACAGAGAGGGGGGGAGGGTGGAGGTGGGGGGGGACTCTGACTCAGAGGGTTGCCAGATTGCTGGCGTCGGTCCCATTGCATTGAAAGCAAAACCTGCATCACGTCTCTCAGAAAGAATGCCAGACGTCATTAACAGGAATTGGGCAGCTCGGGGGGTTTCCACAAACACAGCCAACAGAGGTCGACCAGACCTCCTTCGGCATGCGTCCGGGGTTCAACATGGTGTCATACACCCGCACTACCTTTTGTGTTGTGTGCGCCAGTCTCCCATTTGTACACAGATAACGGGCTAGAGATGAATGTACAAGTCTACTATGCCCGGTACTGTAAGTATTATTCCTCTTATGCAGTATCTTAAAAAAAACATAAGGGACGAGGCAACGCTTCTTTATTTTATTTATTTATTTATTTACTTCATCATGCCTAAACTCCCACACCAATTACATGGCTTCTGTCATATCTGCAGCTTCCTACATAGAAACGAGCTGTAAGAAGGGGCGATAGCGGAGATTTAGCCAAGGCAGGGTCGCAGGTCAAACACATTCCATTTTGGCGACTTCACACCCGCTACTATCCCTTCAAGACCTTGTGAGTAGCTGCCCAAGTCCCTTTCAAAGAAAATAGATGTTTATTCCTTTGACTGGTTCTGGCTGACCTCTGGATTGTTAAGCGCAGAGTGAACAGTCAGGGGGGCAGATAGTTGGGGTGGGTGAGTGACATGGTTTTCAAATTGGGCACCACTGCTCCCTGTCAGAAGGGATAAAGACAGGATTTGGGATATTGTTGTTGGCTCATTTCTAAGTTAGGAGTACCCCCCCCCCCCGCAACATTCCTGAGGTGTGTTTATTCTTAAATGTCTAAAATGCATTCTCCATGCATAGCTAGCTCTCGTTTGCCATTGTTTATTTTTCCCTATGAACTATTTCTTTTTTTCCCCCCCTGGGTGTAAAACCCTTGTATAGCCAACTCAGCACAGCTCTGTTGAACTAAACACAAAGGCCCTTGGCAGTGTCCTCAACATGACACGCACGCACGCACACACACACACACACACACACACACACACACACACACACACACGACAACTCATTGGCAGTCACCTTACTGTGTCTAACTGTAGCGCGTGAGGTGGAAGGGCAGTGGCTTGCGTTATTGATCTGTTATTGACTGGCTGATGATGCAGTGCCCTCATCTGATATTGAAAACATTAGGGCCGGCGCCATCGGCATGGCGACGAAGAGCGTCAACGTCTCTTCGGTTTTCTTCTGCGAGGAGATTTTCTTCTGCTACGCGGATTCATGTTGGCTTTTAAACGCACACGTACGCGCATGTGCAGGACATTCGACCTGTGGACACACATGCGCGCACAAACACACACACACGCATTGCATCTTGCTCAGAGCTGACTTTGACAAGGTCACATCAAATTCACACTTATTAGAGGGTGCCGGACAGGCCCGGCGAAGGGAGGAAATTGAATTTGGTGTGACGGGGTCTTGTCAGGTCTTCGGCCCGCTGGATATGGAGTTGTGGCACCCACACACACACTCTTAATGTACAACAAACCCGAGGTGCGCTCAATTCAATCAACGTGCTTGATGTTTCCCCGAGACTGAAGTGACAAACAGCGGGGGTGGCTGGCTTTAACAAGCCAGGAGCCTGCCAAGAAAACGTAGCCTAACCTTGTTAAATATTACACTGGACATGTGAGTAAACACTTGCGCATTGCTCTTACATGTTTTTTCTTTGTGTGAGCGAGCTGTGCTGTCCTGAGCAGCCAGTTTTTATCAACCCCCCCCCCCCCCCCCCCAACTCCAGCCTGGTATTACACACCTCACTACAGAGCAAAATCAAACTTTCTTCCATGTGTTCCCAAGAGACTGGGAAATGAGAGAGGCCTTTTGAATTCCCCCTTTCAGGGCTCCAGGCTAACCTTTTCCACTAGTAGCACTGGTGCTCCTTACTGGAGATTTTAGGAGCACCAGCACAAAAGTTAGGCGCACCGATAATCGACACAACGCAGCGCATTCATATGTTTCAGGGTTTCATCTAGGTCAAATCTTTTCAGTAGTGGAGGGTTGTTGCACCTGGGTGGTGCTCGTGTAGCCTGGCTCCTCCCAACAATTGCTCTCAGATACATTTTCTAAGATGACATTCTAGTCTGGAAACACTGTTTTCACATCCAGCCTGCTGGAGGACCAGTCATGGTGGGTTAGTGAGATGACATGTTTTACAATGGTGGTGGTAGAGCTAGGTGAGATGACCAAAAACAGTTTTAGCAATGCTCATTTGTTAAACGCTGTCTAATAGTAATCATAGGTCAGACGTCTACACCCAGGAAACACTTCCCAATGGAGAGTTTCCAGACCTTCACAAAGTGAATTTTAGGTCTGGTTAAACCAGGCTAGTGCATGTGTGCCTACACCGGCGTTCTGAGTTCATATCAATAGGTAGGCCTATAAAAACATTAAATATAATGACATGAATTTAAATGTTATAGCATTTATATATTTGTAGCCTAATGCCTCTTTGACCCTCTACTACTTACAGAGGGCACTGTAAATAGCCTACTCGTATAGATTCATTTGAAAAGTTTGCAGCCTGGCCTTTTGACTCTTTATTTTGATTATTGAAGATCTCACAGGGAATCTCTCCCAATAGCACGCCGCCAGGTTAGATAATCGTCTGAAGTCTTGCATCAAATGTTTTACTGCACAGCCATGAAGATTAAAATATTTTATCCACCAGTACTAAGGCATTTAATTCCCTTCAAAACTTCAAGTTATAATAAACATAAGCCCCTCACTGAGTTTGCTAACGTTACAGCTAGCATATGTAGCTCACGTTAGCTGGAACGTTATTGAATCACATAATTATTAAAATTAATAGTTTTTGTTAATCATTGTAACAAAGTGATTACAAGAGCATACAGACAAGAACGAGCACTAAATGACGAGTAAAACAAATGTGCACGGAGATGCGATTAGCACTTAACTTATTAAATGTGTAATGTTTCTGAAACCGAAACAAAACCGCGATACAAACATCCACAGTTTCATGTCACGGTCCACACGCAGACTCACACTCAACCTGCTACAGATGCAACCTGTTGAACTCTCATATACGTTGCTACTGTAATTACAATTTTCATTTCACATTTAACACTAGTTTAGAACCACTGAGCCTTTTTATAGTTGTCAAAACACAATACAAAGCGATTTATAGTATGCATGCATTCTATTTCCTTTGCTTCTTAACTCAGACGAAACAATGTGGTATAATATCACACTTTATTTAGAAACATCAATGCCTGTGTGTGTCATTTTTCTGAGAAATGACAAGACGTGCACACACACACGCACACAAATACTGTGTCGTCTTCGTGGGTGGGTTAGGCATGATGCAGCAGTTACCCTTTCTTGTGGGTGTCTCAATAAAATATCCATGATGTCCGCCAAGGTATGAGAACTGTCCGAAACGAGTTATATATAATTCAGTCTCTGGCCGCTGTCTGTTTTGCCATCATGTGGTTCCAAACTATGTGATCGACTGCTTGCATTTTATAACCTGTACTGCTACATTACTGAAGCACAGTAACTTTGCACTGTACTTCTCTAGTGTGATATCTGCAAGTGTGTCACAGGCGTAGCTATGTTTGTGCATTTGGATTATATTCCGGCTGCGCTCTGCGGCTCTATTCAATTCACTTATGTGACTACTAGGGTTGGGTACCGAACTCGGTACTTTTAAGAGTAGCGACCGAATTACGTCGGTACTACCGAGCACCGATTGAGATTCAATCAAACGGTACCAGATTTCGGTACTTTAGCGCACGTGAAGATAGAAACGCGAGCAAGATTACATCATCCCTGCAGTGTGTTAAATGATCAACACAATCACGGCTACGATGAGCCAAAAGAAATTACGGCTTTACCTTTTTTCTGTACTTTACTCCCACTTGTCATGGAGGGTTACATTTATCCAAGGCTGGCTGCAGGAGTTTCGATTTAAAAAAAAGAAAAAAAAAAAAAGAAAAAAGTTCTGGCCTATTTATAGATTGCTCAATTTTTTTTGAGACTAAAAGAGTTTTCAGTATCTAGTCTTAATGTTCAATGGATAAATGGCTCTTTATTTTAGCGCGTTACGCATCTATTTATCATTCTGGAAGTGAAGCGTAATATGCGCAATCCCATCAAGGGCACAACATCGCTTCCACCTCTCTGCAAAACATTGTCGGCGGTTCGTGTAAAACATTACGTAGTTGCAGTGAGATAAACAGACGCTGTAGAAGCGGCGACAGCAAACTCTTGCGGCGGTATGATAGAGCTAACATGAGTAATTGTTGTCAAGTAACAGCGAAATTAAACGGAAGCTCGCTAGACCGCCGTAATCTCGCGAGCTTCCATTTGGCTGATAGAACAGGAATTAGGTCACGTCTCCGGTTTCAGATCAAACTAGGCCTATTGTTTACAGCGGCAATATTTCGGATTTAACCCTGTAGGCTAAAACTACAATTAATGTCACTATAAAAGTGTGCCATGCTAACGCAAGATAACGTATTTCTGCTTCGGAGAATGTAGTTCATACACAGCGTAGACCACTAGCAGGGTAGGGGGAGTTCAAGAAACCTGAGGGAGGCACAGTTCAATAATGCTTACATTAGGCTGTAGGCTAAAGCAGAACTCCTCAAACATGTTGTTTGTAAAGAGTCAGTCAGGCAATTTTTTTCCCCTAGGCAACATTAAATTAATTGAATAAAAATTATTATTACAAAGTGTAAAGTACCGAAAAAAGTACCGGTACAGAATTTGAGGTACCATGAACAGGTATCGATTCAAATGTGAACGGTACCGAACCCTAGTGACTACTACTCGTAGTTACTTGTCATGTCACGTCAGCAAAGCAGGCAGAACTCAAACATCCACCAGCCTCCGCGCTCACTACTGCATGCCAAGCTGTTTGAAACGGGGTTTCCTCTTTACTTCCCGAATACAAATAATTGTTATTTATTCAAAATATATATTAGGAAAACGCAATATTTGTCCTTATCCTAATAACGTATTTGTGTTTGTTTTCATCCCGTGTGTGTGTGTCTGTTTCACTTTGCCAATTGAATGATTGAAGTTACACAATATTATAACAACTCAACGTGCTCCGTAGATGTTTACGTCTGTTTGGCACCGGTACTTCTACACAAGCTATCCACGACCAGTCCATCCTGTCCTAATTCCCAAACGTCAAGCTCCTGCATAATTTGGTATCTTTGATTGATCCATCTGCTTCGTATTTCTGCCTTTTTCTGTCGTCACAAATCCCTCGCTTACTTTCTCTGCCTTGGAGTATCTCCATCCCTCTGACTACTGCACTACTCCTCCCAACTCATCCTCTTGTCCAATTCCCTGTCTCTTCCGCCTATGTCAACCGTAACACTTCTGTCTGTACCCATTGGAACTTGCTGTCTGACATTCTTTCTCTCTCCCGCTCTCATTTGCTTCCAATTTGTCTTCTTCAACGTCTCTCTAATGCCCCCACCGCTATCCAGCGACCTCTCCCTTGCCCGCTCTCTTTCTCTTTTTTTTTTTTAGCTGATGATCAAGCTGCGATGACTCAGCAACAGCCAGCCACCTTTCTCATATCATCTTTCCTTAGTTTTCCCTTTAGCCCGCTGGCATCCGTTCGGTGCTCTCAAACACACACTAAAGGCCCTGAATCCCTGGTTATACAGCCAAAAAGAATTCCGTATGGTGAGCTAAGGTGTTGGAGGGAAGCTGTATCCGAGAGCGATCGGTGTATATCCTTTGAGAAATTAAACAATCGATAAAGAACATAACAATGCACCATAGCACAAATGTATGCGTAAAGTCACTTAAATTGTCAGGAGCAATTTAAGTTCCAGCAATATATATTTGTTTCATCTAATCGCCCATTTATATATTAAAATCAAAAAACAAAAAAAAACCAAAGCACTTTTAATTGCTTTTAATTCTTTAGGCCTGTGGATGTATTTGTCAGATTTCAAAGGCTGAATGACACTTTCTGTATCAAAATGTTTCTGACATCTACACAAAAGCAGAGCCGACAATGGTGCGATAAGAGCAGGTTTTCCACCCAACCAGTCCAGCTAGGGAGGTGAGCCGGTCACAGATGACTAGAATAATACTATATTGTGACTGCAACAGAGACACTATTGTTCTCCAAGCTCTTAGACCGCCCCCTCTTTCTTCCAATCCAGGTGAACTGGGGAGGCTGCTGAAACCGGCCATTGTGCCACCCCCCCCCCACGCTCCCTCACAACCCCATTACAACAGCCTTTCATGAGACCCCTGGAGGGAAAGTGCTCCTGTAAGAGGATATGATTAGCTCTCCCCATTTTCTAGAAATGGCCGCTGATTGAGGGTGGGGCTGTTACAGCTGTTTTTGGATGTACCCATTGCAGTAATTGGGTGGGGGAATTGTGCACAGACTTGAATGTTGTTAATATATATACATATATATATTTTAAGTGTTATTGTGATGCGTGCCAGCGTGTGCACATGTGATTAGCTGCTACATTCTGTTGACACGGACACTTCTATGAAGAGTTTGAGTAAAGAAACTGAAATGAGCGAGTCACAGAAAGAGGAACTGACATGGACTAAGCTGACTAGCTCACCAAATTCCCTGTAATTCATGAATTCATCATCCCGTGCGTGTGTGTGGAGAGAGAAAGCGAACCGTCTGGTACAGGGAGAAGCGCGTGTGTGTGTGTGCAGACAAATCTATCACAGAGGGTGATTTTATTTCTTTCTCCAGTTCCACTAAGCCACACCTACTTTCATTGACTTCTCAGTGTCTCTCTCCTCACACATTTCTATCCATTCCGTCATCTTTTCTGACACGGTACTGCATTATCTGACATAGATTATTAATGTCCTCTCCAGATAAATTCCACCCAACTCCTCTGCATTCTTTAACATCTCTCTCTCTCTCTCATATCCTGCCCCCCCCATCCCCAAGCACACACACACACACACACTCATTTGTCCCTGTACCAGACGGTTCCTTTCCCCTCTCCACTTTATCTCTATACTCTATCTTCATTTCTCCCCCCTTTTTCCTCTGCCACCTCCTCCTTTGTTTACTTGCAGGGTCGGGGGGGGGGTAGGGTGTTGACGTCATTGATAGATTGAGAAAGGTGGTGGGATTCGAGCAGACGACGGACCCTCCCGTTGGCCCGCGGTGCGCTTGCACGATTCCCAGCCTTCATTATGAAGAAAGCTTTCTTTTACAGATGGAGGGTTTGACAGCTGGATTTAACGAGTTTGTTCGCATATTTCCGCTCCCAGTGCCTGCGCCCTCCCTCCACTGGGGGTTTCTTGTCTCGAGATTGTATTTTACATAAGTGCCGAGCCACAGGCCTTGTGATGAACTCCTAAAAGTGAACCGATCTTTACAAGCGGATCGGCGGGCGAGCTGGAACTTTTCCACAGAACCTCTCAGCCGCTTCTTATATGGCCCATTGCTTGTTGATGACATAATTATGCGGTGTCAAAAGTGTCGCATGCCGAATTTAGCTACATTAGAAGAATTAATATGCACGGTGTAGGAGGGAGCCTTTCCGTGATCTCCTAATGCTTATAGCCACTTAATCTCTTCTGTTCATCTTCATGGGGGCATCACGTTGTAGAGAAAGGACACTTGTGAAGACGTCAAGGCTAATGTTAGTAGGGCAAGTATAATTGAACCTAGTAATTAGTGTTGGTATGCACAGGGACTGGTTTTATTTAATTGGTATGATGAATGCATCTGTCTTGGTTTAGTATTGCAGTCTGCAGTTAGCAAAACATGCACATGTTACAGAACAGTAACCCAAACTCATTTCTGTAGGTACAGTGCGTTAGCATAAATCTAATGAAGGGGGGAAACATTATTTTAGGGATGACTATTATGTATGTATTCTTCAGCAATCAAACATTAGCTGTTTCGATAATCATATTCTTGAGGGTAAATATGCCTACAGTATACTAAACTAAAATGTTTTACTTCAAGTGTAAGTAAAATATATTCTATGCACAATAAATGTTTCTCTAAGTTTGTTCACAAATTTTGTAAAATCTTACAATCAAAAACTTTTGAAATGAGTCCATTATTGACAGCTGTGGCAAGCTAAGCCATCCACCTGTCAAATGTGACAAAGATGCTGATTTTATGTGCACTTATATCACACAAGTGTACAGTTGGCATGCTGACTGCACAAATGTCCTCCAGAGCTGTGTCCCGTGAATTGATTGTTCATATTCACTGGCATAAGCCGTCTCCAACGTTGTTTTTTTTTTTTCAAAGTTGACAGTACATCCAACTGACTTGAGTGGGCAAATGCTCACCTTCGATGAGGTCCGCCATTGTGAAAAAAATGTTCTCTTCACAGATGAATCCCTGTACACTGGACCAGGCAGGTAGCAGACCATGCGTACGCATTCATGTGGGAGAGCAGTTTGATGATGTCAACATTGTGAACAGAAAGCCACATGGTGTAGGCTGGCATATGCTGCGGTTGTCAGGCAACAACCACATTTTATTGATGGCAATTTGAATACACAGTGTCATCGTGACAACATCCAAGTTCTTACATGGCACTGCCTGCACACTAGACCACCACTGAGCATGTTTGGAATGCTCTAGATGGGTGTGTACGATGGTGTTCCTGCCAACACCCAGTACCTTGGCATCACCATTGAAGAAGAGTGGACCAGAATGCCATAGGCCACAAACAACAACCTGATCAACTCCATGCCAGATTAGGAGCTATGGACGAGGACACTAATGTTCCGATTGGAATCTGATTAAAAGCCCAAACCTAATGAACTTGCTTCATATGAACACCTCAATCAGAACAGAAAGTCCCGAACCGATTGAATTTCATTTGGATGCAGCGGGGTAGGATAAATAGTTCCATAACCCGATTGTGGGGGGAAATTATTCTAACTGGTTTAACCCGATTGCTTCCTGGTTGCGTTTTTTGGCGCATGTCCCAAGTTCAATCTACAATCGGGCTAATTTAATTGTTATTATAAAGCATATTCACCATGTGAATGTACCCTCCCTTTATAAACTGCATAATCAGCATCTTAATATGCCACACCTTGTCAGTATGGATTATCTTGGCAAAGGTGAAGTCCTCACTAAAATGTATTTATGAACATTTGTGAGAAATATACTTTTTCTGTGTGCAGAATATTAATTTGACTTCTATTCATGATAAATGGGAGCTAGATCAATTGTTATTTGTGTTAAGTGTACTGTATATTCTGGGTTGTGTGGACAAAGCGCTCTATTTACATTAGGAATGATGTTTTGTAAAGGCAGGAGAATACTGGCTCAACCAGATCTTCTTTCACACTCAAAAAATAATATGGCCAGACACCTCCACTGTTTCATGTCTTTCCGTACATAATATTTATTTACGACTTTTTTTGTAAACAATATTTGTGAATGTAGAGTGACAGAGAAAGAAGGTAAAGAACACACACTGTCAAATGTTCCTCAAAACCTCAATACGCCTTATAATGAGTCAGCCGAACTTTTGTACTGAATCTCATTTTTTTTCATACTGGGGGAAAGCGAACACTTTTGACAGCTGACTGTCCGTGAACCTTCCTGTAGAATCATGCGTGCTTAAAACGTGTACACATCCTGCCTTAAGTGAAATATCGCTCGGAGGATTTGCTGACGGGAATGGAAGAACGGGTCACACCAGTTCCAAATCATTACATCACCCAGTAGTTGCGAAAAACCCATTTGCGCTGAATCTGTCATGGCAGAAGGGACAGGAGAAATGGGCTTGGCGAGCGGGGTGTGTGTGGGTGTGTGGGTGGTGAGGTGCAGGAATGCAGCAATACAGCATAGGTGGATGAGAAGCTAGGCTACGCCGTTGGAGGTAAATACACCTTGGCAGTAGCTAAAGGGTGAAGAAGAAGAACGGAGCAAGTACGCACCGGCAAGAGGGTAGGCTGTTACTGAGCCATCAGTGGTGGTAATGTGACACAGGTGCAGCCAGTGGAACCACACTGCCTGTCAGTGCAGGTGGGGGGGGGGGAGGGGGAGAGAAGTTGGCTGTAGAACAGAGGAAAGGGGAAGCGCTAGTTAATGCTACCTATGTTTTAGCCCGGTACGTCTAAAGGGCTGTGAGGCACCTGTGAGTGCGCCCGACAGTCCGGCGCTAACAATTAGCCGCCCGAGCTACATCGGCGGAGCTATTGGCCCTTTGCGTATATTCGTTTTTCCACGTCCGAGTGTAAAGTACCTCAGAGCAGTGACGCTAGCCCTCACAGTCTCAGTGGCAATTTGTGTCCGTTTCTTTTTGTTTCGTGGCACTTCAATTTGTACGCTGTATGACAATATTACTCATAGCTTTAACATTAATGCATGCCGTCTTCGAGAGGCATTAGCATATTTATGCAAATGTGGCTTCTGATGATTTATTCATTAGCATTCATTAGCACCTCGTAGGTTTATCCGAGGATTTCATCGACATTGTTCATATATGTATCAGACGTTCTGTAAGCCTGCTACTGTAACTATCGGGGGTTTCAGGCGTGTGACAGTGAGTTAGAAGGCGGCTCAGCACCCCTAGCAATGGCTCAGGTTCCCACGGGCAACCGACATGAGTGCCTGACTGTTAATGAACTCCCGTGGTGTGAGGGGAGGGGAGGGGGGGGGGGGGTTATGTTCTCGAAATGCAGCAGGAAAATGTTCTGTCATATTGAGACGCTCTCCTTTCAGAAGCAGGCGAGTGGGGGGGAAAAGCAGAAGCAACTAGGGCGAGCAGAAGAGGAGCACTCAGAAAAGGAATAAAAAGTGACAGATTGGAAAAGAGGGAGTGATGTGTCGGCTATAATCGACAGAGCAAGCTGAGGCGGTGAGCCGGTGTTGGAGGGATAGAATTGCGGGGTGCACGTGTTGAAACGGCAATGTGTGCAGCCAATGACCCCCCCCTTTCTCACCCCAAAGACGTGGAACGCTCCAAAGTTTGGAGGTGAATATGGCCGCACTGACTGTTGACGCCAATTATAAGCAACGATGGAGACATCAGGAAGCGTCAAAGAATGGGCATTGTTTTCCCCCCTAAACCCCCGCGAGCAAATGTTTTCTCAAGGGCCTCCTGTGTGGCGACATTGTCGTTTTAAGGCAGTAGGAGGGTATATATGGAGGAGGAACTGATAAGAAGGGAAGAGAAATGTAGCTGGTTCTCAGCTCAAGGAAACCACAAACCAGCTTGGCTCTTGTTTACCCCGGCACGAGGAGGTGGCGAACACAATCTGAGCTTTGTGCTTGGCGCTAGCTGCGAGACCTCGGGGAGCGAGTGTGGTTGGGATGGATGGAAGGGAAGGGTGTGTGCGTGCGCGCACGCGCTCGTTCGAACGCCTTTGCTCTTTCCCCTTCATTTGCTGCCAAACGACAAGCGCTTACGCCGCTACAGGGCGGCCCTGAGCGCCGACGGCTACCGCCGCGATTGAACAGCGTGCGCTTTCTGGCGGTCTCCGCGGGCCTTAAGCGAGCGCCTCAGGGGGAACCACAACTGTAAGAACACGCCGGAGCTCCGGCAGGCTCGACGAGGGCGTGTCGTGGGGTTGAATTCACGCTTCAGCGCGGGAACACACACACACACACACACACAGCACATGGATACCACTGAAATTGCACATAAACCCGCACACAAATAAACTGTCCGACCTCGCCCGTGTCCCCCACCTTGTCTTGTATGTATATTTTGACTTTTTTGCCAGACCCCCTCCAGAAGGGCTTGAGGGGATAAGAAGGGTCATTCATACACCTCCCTCTCCCACAGGCCTTTCATCTTTTCTCTCACAGGCTTCGCTTGTTGTCGGAGAGAGGGTGTGGGAAGGGAGTGGGGGGGAATAACATGACAAATCATTCTAGGTTGCCTACAAAATCACCCGCAGCCTCCTCGACTGTGCTAAACAGGATTGTTTGGAATTTTGGATGTTTTGATTCCTATTTTTTTTTGTGTGTTGATTTTCGGTGAATGTAATTTCATGGTAATGATTCAACCGGTTCGCAATATGTTCATCTGTGGAATGAAAGGACTTTTATTTATGTTCCTGTCCTGGTTGTTATTTCGTCATTTTGAGTCTTTTTGGGACATTCTGTGGCTATCTTCGCTGCGTGTCACTCAAGCAAGCCGTGAAGGACTTATGGCATGGCAGTGGTTTGCTCACGTCAGAATACATATCTGATGAGCCATATCTTTTGTCTCGCTCTCTCTCTCGCTAAAATAGTTTTCGTCTCTCCTCAGCCTGAAGTTCAGTATTTGTCTCGCTTTCTGCTCATCTCGTCTTCTATGTTCTGTGATTTGCCCTCGCCCTTGCTCTACCCCCCCCCTCTCCCTCCCCCCCGCCTCTCATCTTCGCCCGTCCCTCCATCTCCCTTAGGCCTCGCCGCTGTGGGTCTGTTCCAGTCTGTCTGTTCGCTGATGACTCCACTTGGAGCAGATGTGATGCTCAGCAGCTGTTGCTCTGCTTCGCCGCGCTCCCCCCTCGCTCTCCATCTCCTGGCATATTGCTGCGCCTCTCTCTCTTCTCTCTCTCCCCCCCCACCTCCTCTCTTATTTACTATGTCTGTTTTAGCCTTCATATGTGTGTTTGTCCTCCTGCGAACGCTGGTTCATGCTCTTTTCTTGCAAGTGTGCGTACTGCAAAGGCTTAATTTGAAAAGGTCGGCTAACGCGGCACACTGGCGGTGCCAAGGGCCCTCTTTCACGCGGCCAAATACGGAACGTGATTGAGGTTCGGCGCGTGGGCGTTTGTTTGTTTGTTTTGGCTTGATCATGTGTTGACGCCACTGTACGGTACGGCGCCAGAGAGGGAAACGGAAGCGGCTAAGTTTAGCTTGACGCAGAGCCGTGCACCGGTAGCCTGGGCAATGATCAAGTCAGTGGTTTCTCTCCCCCCTTCCTCTTCTCCATCATAGTGGGGGAGTCATCTGGCTGAGCCCAGCAGTGTGTGACAGGTGTCCTCTCTGAGAGATGAGGATGAGGAAGAGGAGGGGTGAGGGGGTCGCTTCACTCTGACAGCTTTAGCTCTGAGAAGTCTCACTGCGCTCTCTGTGTGTGTGTGTGTGTGTGTGTGCACCATGTATAATTAGTCGCTGCAGTCCCCCCCCCTCCCCCCCCATCCCGCCACACACCCCATCCCCACCCAATTCGCCTGCCCCTCTTATCCCATGGAAATCCGGGATCAGCGTGCCAGATCCGCGGCTAATCAAGACTGTCTGCCTCCACCCAGTGAGCCTACGGAGCGCTCCGCTTCCACAGCCCGGGATATGTGGCTCCACCTGGGATTCAATGGCTGCGGAAATCCCTTAATTGGCCAGCGAAAGGTGCAGCCTACATTGAGGACACTTGGCGGTTAGAAGGTGCATGGCATTTAGGGGAGTGTGTGTTTGTGTGTGTGTGTGTGTGTGTGTGCGTGTGTGTGTGTGTGTGTACGCCCTCGCGTGCATGTGTGTCGTTATGCCTGAGCGTTCGAGAGAAAGAGGGGGGCGATAAGATGGATATCGAGCGGCACTTTGCCCCCGTGGCTGCCCGATGATAAGATTACAACAGGGCCAGATCACTGTTGGCTGGCGTGGCACGTTGCCGTCGGTTTATGCTCCCTCCCTCCCTCCCTCCCTCTCTCGCTCTTCATTTTATTTGTTTTCCCTCTCCCATCCTGCCCGCATGTGGTACCGCTTCATTGGAAAATGAATGAGAGAAATCATCGCTCATTCCTAGCTCCCCTTTGAGGGGCATGCTAATTAGCCAACGTCTGTGATTAGCCGGCTCCGTGTTTGATCTCTCGCACACACGCCCGCTCTGTCAAAACCCTGCCTGCTTCTGCCAGGATATGCCTGAGCTGTCACACACACACACACACACACACACAACCCAGATTTTTTTCTCTTCCCTTTCCAGTGACACCTGCGGCCCTTAATACAGTCTCTCATACGTGATCAGCAGTGACAAATTAAAGCAAAACACGCCGCGCTTAAACAGAAACCACGTCGCGCAGTTTTGTTCGCGTTTGACTCCCGCATCCAAGGGGCACGGTGTTTACTTTCACTTAGCGAGTTTGGCCTCGTCAGTGGAATTTCCCCAAGAAGTCCTGACGGTAAGCTACGATTGCCGTGGCAACAAGGATCTGAATGAGACGATGATTGACTTACTGCACTTCACCCTTGGTGAATAGCTGGAGATGGGAGAATTCTAAATGTAATTAAATTTGTACCAATCCTCTGTTGTACAACCCCCCCCCCCCCCCCCACTCCTTCTCCACCCAGTCTCCTCCACCCAGCCGTGGTTTGAAGGGTGGTGGCAGACGGCAGCCCCAGACTCGACATAAATAGCACCAGTTTTGTGTGTGTGTGTGTTGGCGCATGACCGACCACTGCCTAATTAGAAAAGGCAGCCACGATATTGAAAGGCCTCACCCGTCCTTGAGGATGCCCATCAGACCGTGGTAGTGCCATCGACGTCTATTCACCCCCCCACCACCCCTCCCCACCCTTGACTAATCCTGTATCCATCACTCTACCTTAACAGAGTGGCAGGACAACAAAGCCAGCCCCCCCCCCCCACACACACACACACACACACACACTCACGCGCGCTATTGAATAATGACGCCCATTCTTTCCCGTACTGCAGTTCTATCTCTGATTTCCGGAAGAGTCTTGTTGTCTTGTAATGTCCCTGAGAGCGATGGCGCTGGCCGCCGAGGCGTCCTCAACATCCTCAACATCAACGTGCTGCCATCACTTTCCAGACAAACGTGCGTTTGCCCCGTCTCCGCGCTCTAGCTCTATCTCCCGGAGCTGTCTCTGCCATCGATTCTCTTCCTGCTGCTATTCATACTGGCCACAGAAATGGAACGATTTTTGAGACACTCGCCGGGCAAGTTGTCATAGTGACAGGATGGAATGAACAAAGTCGATGTACACGTTGAGTAGTGGGAAACAAAAGTGTGTGTGTGTGTGTGTGTGTGTGCACAACGTATTGAATAGAGCTCCTTTTGGTTCACACCGTGGTAATAAACTGCATCTCATTGAAAACCGCAGAACCTCTCCATTTTCCTTTCGGTTGCCGCCCTCCCGATATCACCTTTCTCTTCCTCCTGGGGTGGGAGAGCTCCTCAAAGGTGTGTCTGTGTGAATCGAAGCGCAAAGTGTCATCTAACCTGCCTGGCATTGAGGCTGTACACAATGGTTTTCCCCCCACGCCCTCTCTGAAGCCCTCTTGGAAGGGGAGCTAAATGCATATAATGTAGTTGGTGAGAGCAGACGGTGGTGCCTGCCTTTTGCCCTGTTTATTGCTCCAATTTATCTCGTCTGATCTCTCTATCCCTTTGTTCTCCTGCCTTCGCGCATCGCACGTGACTGCTTTTTCACCAAATTGTTTTTCTCTAGTCCGTCTCCACGGGAGCTCAATCCACCATGCTATGTTAAGCTTTATTACTTAGGAAATAGTTAAAGTGTGTTTGATACACATTTAATACAATAGCATAGCGTACATCGCAGTGTGTTGGTATTATTTTTCTTACGAGATTAATTAAATGGCCAATTTCAATAAATTAGCATTTTAATAATTAGTTTTACACTATGCCTTCTCTGTTTACGGTGACAGTTATTCACTAACTGTCCTGTTTCCAAAGGCTTGTCACCACTAATTCATCCCTTGGTTTTCATAACTACCTTGGCTGTCACACAGGCACTCATTAATTTCTCATAATAATCCAGTTAGTGTCTTTGTTTGTTTTTTTTGTACTTGACCTTCCGTCTGCCCATATGGCCTGCACTGATTTGAGAACAGCCATGTACACCGCTTGACAGATTGACTGCCTTAATAGCCTTCTCCATCATAGCGCGCGGCTGCACGAATCTTTAATACTTTAAATCAAAGCTGGAATTGAATTGCTCTCACCCGTCCAATGGTGGGGCAGTCCCATTTAGACGCTGGCCAATAGGTGGCGTGCTAGCGGTGTGAGTGGCAGCCCTTTTTCTAAGAGCATAAGGGAAACCTGGAATCTGAAGGTGAAAATGGAGGTGAAGGTTGACGGCAACTGCGGCGACGGTGTGCGCTTCGGAGAGCTGGGCTCCCGGGGTTGTCATGGAATCCCTCACACTCAAAACAGGCAGCGATGTGGTTTTAATTCGGAGACGAGAATCACACCCAAGCCATAAATATCCTCCTCGGCACCTCAGCAGACGAAGTGTTGTTAGGGAGGCAGAAATAGGACGCATAATCACATCACGTTAACAAGTGACATTCACAGGAGGTAAGCGCGTGCACGCACGCACGCGCACACACACAGTACGGATGCGGGTGAGGGATGTACGTGTGACTGAGTGCGCTGTCACACTGCGAGCGAGACAGCGAGAGAAACACACTCGCTGGCATTCACACAGGGGCTTTGAAGGCTTCCACCTGACGCATGTGATTTGATCTGGGACTTTAATTGCGTGCATCCTTTGTGCACGTGCATACAGTGCAGTCGCCCGGGGTGAGATTTCTGTGTTTGGAAGCCGCCGGTTTCTACAGCGTAGAGCGTTGCTGCTTTGTAGAAACTGACCAGGAGTGCAGCCTGCTTTTGATGTGTTCACAATATATACACAAGGGCCTGTATAAACAAGGAACTGTGTATACCTTGGACTATGAACTCATGAGCACACATTCCTTCTTGCTGTGGCTGCCCACAAGTCAAACCCGATACACAACATCTCAGCCAGTAGAGTTAGTGTTCACGCGTGACATGGCTGACACAACGGCATGTTGGGGGGAGAGAGAGCGAGCTAGATGATTGAAGGCAGCCCGGAATGCACTAGAGGGCCAAACCAGATGTATTCGTGGAGAGAGAGGTAGAGAGAGAGAGGTAGAGAGGGAGATGATGGCGAGATGATGTGTGAAGCCGCAGGGGACAGTCTGCTGTCCATCAAGCCACTCAGGAACCCAAGCCAGGTTTCTTCAGCAGGCTGTGGATTGGAGGCAGCAAGTCTCCAAGTTATTTATTTGGAGCAGGACGCAGTCTCCGCTCACACTGTGGTAAACTGTCCTGAAAGATCCCACCTACATGGCCACCTCAGCAGCAGCCCCCCCCCCCCACAAAACAAGTAGCCCCTGTTGGTAACGGCAACAACCACAGCAATCTTTCTTTAAATCTCCTGCCCACTCTCATACATTTCCTTTTTTGAGTGGAGTATACAACATCCACGTTCCGCTAGCTCGCTGCTCTTTCCCCAGGTCAGGCACAGTGTTTATCAATAATGAAGGCTGGTGTTCTCACCAGGGGATGAATTATTCACCTGCTAGATGAGTGCCTCTGTGACTGCATATCTTGAACCTCCCTTCCCAACCCACCCAAATGTGGTTATGCACGTCTGAGGCATAAGAGTGTTTTGCGCTCCTCTACATGCCACAGGTTATTGTTCTTATGTATTATTAATAACTGCGTTTGTAGCTTATATCCACACCTTTACCTTGCAGGTGCTAAATGATTGAGCGGAGTTGCGCGCGCCTCGTTGTTGCTTGTAGGCTACACTGAACTAGCGCTATATGTAGCTAGCCAGCTAGCTCGGTGCGTGTCAACGAGCTCCCTCGTCAAGGCAACGCAGCTCCTATTTCAAAGCGCTCCAAACTGTCATAATCTGCACAGCTGGAGCGATGAGACTCTTAGTACTGGCATGTTTGTGTGTATGTAGCCAAGGGTTAGGGGAAGGAGTGTGGGTGGGAGCTCGGGGAGTCTGCTTAGACGGCCTGGCCCTGGACTATAGTTTATGTAACCTCCTGTCAGCCACACAGGGAGCTCCTCTGTGAACTCTGCTCCTTTGTCATTTTGCATACATTGTGCATAGGTGTAGGTGTATTAATTTCCCCAGCAGAGCTAAAGTGAGGTGGCTCAGCCAGCTCTGACGGAAAACCAAGTGAAATGCAGCCGTATTGCCTGCTCTTGGCTGTGTTTTTTTAATTTTCAAACATGTACTGTATAATTTAGCGAATATTTACCATTGCTAATGATCCTCACCCTGGAAGAGCATATTTATTAGAAATGTGCAACGGTATAGGAGGCGCTATATCAGCGCATAAACACACACGCATTCCTACACCTCCCCATGCAGATTTCTCCTCCAGCTGTTCATCTCTCCTTGGCACTTTGAAGCCTATTCCCGTCTACCTCAGTCCCTCCTTCCATCCCTCGCTGCCTCCTTCGCTCGCCTTCTGTTGCGTCTCCCGACCGCCGCTCCTTTTTTTTTTTTCTTTCTTCCGACTGTATCTGACTCCAGCGCTGCTCCATCCACAGCTGGAGCCAGTGTTCCAGCCGTTTCATCATGTAACTCTTAGCCCTTTGTTTTCCTCTCATCTTTTATTGCGTCAGAGGTTAGTTGTTTTTTCACCTCGGTCATGCAACGTCGGGTTACTTTCTTCCAATGCAGTTGTTCCGGTAATCATTGTTTTCCCGGCATCCATCTCAAATATCACCCTCCTTTGCATTTCCGCAGCGCAGCGTTCCTTCATCAGGCCCGCGCCCTATCGACTCGGTTCCTCATGTAAGGCGCACTTGGTAGCTTGGTAGTACTGTATCAGGCTAGCATAGCATGTCACCGGAGAAGCCCATAGTGTAGCGGTTTCATCTAAATGTAGCTCTTCCTACGTGCTATTGATTTGCTCCTGATAGAGAAGCCCAGTGGAAAGGTCAATGAGAAGACAAGCCACATATCAAGTCCTCATTTCCTGGTTTTATTCTCGGCGTGTCAAACTCCCTTGCCTGTCAAATCTAAACTGCTTATCCATTCTCTTGCCTGAATACAAAACTACTCTCCGTGTGTGTGTGTGTGTGCGCATGTGCGGTTGTTAGTATCAGTGAATGATGTGTTCACTGTGTGCACGTGCTTGTGAAGGTCAAAGGGAACTATGGCTGTAACGGCTAGCTAGGTCGCTGCTGTTCCAGTCTCCAGCTGATAATGGCCATTAGCGGAGTCGTGCAGCAGTTTAAATGTGATTCACTGCCACTGTGCTGAGACTCAGGCGGAGGCTTTTGGCCAGCGCCGGGAGCTCCAAATGGCCACCAGCGAACGCTCATTATGCCAAACAATAGCCAGGCCCAAGAGATTGATGTGTAGCGTGTGTGCCCACACACACTTGCACAGGTAGATCTCATTTTGTTAAGTCAAATGGAGGAGGCTGTTGTTGCAACAATGGGACTTGTACTGACGTATAGCGTAACAAAAGAGAGTTTGGCTCACTGAGTGCCGTCCCTGGGTCCAGTTTTGTCCTATTGAGAAAGGTGGGCAGGGAATTATTTTAATTTTGAAGTGAAAGATATATTATGTTTGGGGAGCAGGAATCATGAGAGAATTGTTCTGTTCCAAGCCTCCTCTTCCTCTTGCCTCTATCAAAGCCATTATTCTGGAGTGGAGAGGGAGAACATGCCACAATAATAACTACAACAACAACAACAACAGGAGAATGACATTCACACCAACCTGGCAGAGAGGCAAGAGCCCAGAATGCATTTTACCTGTACCCTGAGAGTATGTGCCAAGTAGTATGTGGTGGGGGGAGAATGGTCTGCAATTTTGTATGCGGATTAAATTATTTATTTTTATTTTATTATAATTTTTGGTCAACCTGTAAATGTAGTTTCCACCAGTTAATGAAATGAGCAGAATGGAAAAAACGGTTTTATCTTACAGAGCCATGTATGTTTTGTGTATTTGTTGTTCGGATTCAAACAAATGGAACCTTTTATAAAATTAGCCTAGTTTTCTTCTTTGCTTTGAGTCAAAAGACTACTTCTACAATGTATTCTGCATATACTCCGTGTAATGTATACACTTAAGTATGAAAAGGGTGTGCAGTAAGGTAAAGTATGCAATGCTAGATCTTATAACACAATCCACTGTGTATTTATTATAAACACAGAACACGTTCATTGACATTCCATAACAATAAAGGCAGGTCAAAAATAGAAATGGCTGCCATTCCCTTTATATTCTTTTATTACAGTGTACTAACGTATGTAGATAACTCGCTATATTTCTAAAAAGAGAGAGAATTCTTACTTTTTCTTAGTGTGTCATTATCTGTTTATTTTACTCTCTTCTGTGTGCTGCTGTAAGAGCCTGAATTTCTCTTCAGGGATTTATAAAATTCAGAATATTCCTTTTAAACTTGGTGTTCGTGTCTCTTGCTCACACACCAGCACCAACCAGCCAACCCAAATGGGGCGTTTGCTTTAAAAACACAGGTTATAGGTTAGCGTCCTTCTCCTTCACCGCTAGCTTGACAAAATGAGAGTTGAGGGCGAAGCTACAGAGCTTGGAATGCTATTGGATGTTTTGGAGGCTCCGACCATGTGGGGCCTGCTCCACCGTAGTGGAGGAGACAGCGTTATTAGCCTGAGTCAGAGCCAGACAACAAGCCAGGCCCCGATAAGCCACTGCTGACTCAAATGGGCCACGGGTCTCTCCTTATCTGCAGAGCTCCGCCCTTCTGCTCGCTCTGTTTCTGTTAGCTCTAGCTGTGCTCAGTTTAACCCCCCCCCCCCCCTCCCTGGTTCAGGCCTGTCGGGCTCTGACTCTCATCCCTCTTCATGTTTTGTTTTTCACTGCCCCATCCCCACTTTGACCTTGTTTATCTTCTCTCTCTCTCTCTCGCTCTCTCTCTCTCT
>JAODOY010036038.1:6772-21171 GCA_025399855.1 Forbesichthys papilliferus | reverse complement strand
TATATATATACTACTATAGCTTATACTATAGCTTAGTCTTTTACTAAGCCAATAACATAATTAATTTATCATTAAGGTTAACATTGAACCTTGTTAAGGCATGTGTTTGCTTAAGGTTAAGGCAACATGCTTGAGGTTGGGCAGGTGCATATATGTGTTATTTTGTATCTCTTTATTCATGCAAACATTTAAAAATGATCTTATTAAAGTAAATTGGTTTGCATTATTCCCTGTATTAGCATTACTTGTTATACTTTAATTACATAATACTACAGTCGTTCTCAAAAATGTTTACCTCCTACTGGAAAATAAGTTGTTTACTTATCTTAAAAGAGCCTACTGTTATAATGATACAGTAAACCTCTGTCTTATAATTACAATACAGCATTAAAGATACATTTTATATGTGCATGAATTTGATTAACAATAATCAAACCAGATTAATCAATAGTTATTTACTTCTGTAAATATAAAGATTATTTAAAAAAGAGCTCATATTATGTCTGAGCTCATATTATGTCTATAATATCTTGTGTTTGAGAACCAACAATATTTGTCATGGTTTTATTCATCATATGTAATAGTCTGAATCCTACTGTTAACAGGTGCCACTTATTTAGAGAGAGTAGCTACTTGAGACGTGAGTAATATAAAGATATACCTACAGTTTTGTATCAATATAAGAATATTGCTTCCAGCAAGACAAAAAGCATGTTTTAAATATGTACCTTTTCTTCAGAAGCCGATATATGCAACTTTGCGTGTATCATGATGAACTAACTTTATCAGTGGTACTTACCCATAAAACAGTAAATAAGTCCAACTGCAAGGCAAATCAAACACACAATCATTGGGATGACTTCATACTTTTTAATCTCCAGCGCACATGTATCCACTTCTACTGGGATTTGACTTGGTGCTTCGGTAAGGTAGAGTGAAATATTTGCCATTTTTGCTTGGAAGTTTTTTTTATTGTTGTCCAGTAGGAATGAATAGTATAGGCTAGTGCCTCATTCCATATTATTTTGTATTCCGAATGGCACATTTCCTAATGGGCCATTTCCTGACCGGCACCTGTCAAAAGAGGAGAATTTTTGTCAGCTAGCAAGACAAAACCTTCGCAACAATGTTTCTGACAACAATGGATCAGTCTGAATGACTCCTATAGGTCATTATTTATATGTTGTCATTATGTTTATAAGAAGGTCAGTCTCTTTTCCTTAATTGTGTTATTTACCCCCTGGGATCTCCCTCTGCTCTCCTGACCTTTTTGTTAAAATCCAGGATACAGATGAGGAAATTATTTACAGTAGTGTCTTATTGCCATCAAAGGAGAATGTTAATGTTTTTAACAATTCATTGTTCAGTTCAACTGAACAATTTTAAGCAAACAAGAATTGGACAATAATATGCAATGTTATAAAATCTGAACAAAGATCTGTTATTAAGGCATTTTACTCATTGGGTAATTGTAATCTAATCCAAATTAAACCACACAATTTTACAAATATAGATACATAACATCAGGTTCAACTGCACAAATAAAAAAATATTCTGAAGATGCTTGTGTTATCTTGTTTTATAAGCTATTTGGTCAGATCTCATCTGACAGTCAGCAAATGGAATTGGAGGAGCTTTAGTAGGCTGGTGTCCTGCCTAAACTGGTGAATTCTGTGTTCTTGTTTCTTTTTACAGTCAGTTTCTAAATCTGTTCAATAGCTGACAGCAAAGGTACACAACAATTTCAATGGAAATGTTTGTTTGTACTGGACAATATAATTACAAAGGTACAAACATTTTATTTATAATATCAGCCACACATTACTGAGAATATCATCAGAAAACCGGCTACTTGGATGTTTATCATGTAAACATCTAATTCTCAAATTGAAAATATCTTACTCTGGCTTACAAGTAATAATGCAACTATTCAACAGTTAACTTCCTCAGATAAAAGTAAGTCAACTACAGTATATATGTCACTAGCAAGAAAGTATTGAAATTACCGAGCGTTGTCTTCTGTGCTATGTTGTTCCATGTGAGCGACACACTTTATCCAACCAGACACGTTCTCATCTGTGTGCCTCTGTCAACAGCTGATAGAGCTGTGTGAGAGGGACCATCTGCCACAACTAAGGGTGCTGGACAGTGACAGCACCCTTCTGTTGCCAAGTCCAAGGCCAAACCATTCCACTTTCAGTAAAGGGCTATGTACAGTGGAGCTTGGATTCACTTTTTTGCTATTTTATTATTGTTACTTATTTAATTCTGTTTTTGGCAATATATAATTTGACATATTTACTTTAATGAGATTTGTAATAAAATATTGATTCAGTCAATACTGTGATTGTCATTATATGGGCTATTGGACAAAAATAACAAAAACAGACACACAATCATGTAGCCTACAGTACATTAAATACTGCATAACAGTTGACCTAGCTGTTACTTAGTTCAATTATTTGTTACAGTTTCTCTCCACGTGGTGTCTCTGTAATCACACAATGACTTATGAC
This sequence comes from Forbesichthys papilliferus, assembly GCA_025399855.1. Classification (NCBI taxonomy): domain Eukaryota; kingdom Metazoa; phylum Chordata; class Actinopteri; order Percopsiformes; family Amblyopsidae; genus Forbesichthys; species Forbesichthys papilliferus. Next base: position 18,655 of record JAODOY010036038.1, on the reverse strand, counting down.
TTCCAATGAATAACAACAATGGTAGCTTGACACAGGACACGTGCAGAGGTTCCAGATTCAGCCTTTAGTATCTCTAATAAGCCTCTTCCGTCCATTAGCACTACATCACATAAGCAACTCTACACTTGTTTATGCTAGAGCAATTATCCTTATGATTAAACCTGCTATGTGTCCTAGATGAAAATGTGGTCTGTCTTTTTTTACCAGTTTAAATATCTTCAGAGCGGGAGTCCAACCCTTAAAATGCACTTTAGCCATTTTAGTCAGTTTTCAGCCACATTGTGGGCACAAGCTTCCAAGGCCCTATACAACCAGTACTGAGCTTAGGGTCATTGATTTATCTAATCTATAAAAGTCATAGTTTCAGTCACAGTATCAGTAATACTCATAGCATATAAAACATAGTTTCACTGCATCCAGTTTACATTTTATTGAAGGAACACGGATGATCATTTTGATCCAATTTGCTTTAATTTAACCATCACAAAACATTTACAATTAAACACATTTGTGGAAATTGGACATTTTAGATTTATAGATTAGACATTACAGCAGCATGTTCAAGAACACAACAGAAATATACTGGATATAAATGTATGCAATCATTTTTTTCTGTTTCACTTGGGGAAAACTTCATTTAAATATCATCACTGGACATTTTATACCGTATAATCTACATTATATTACATTACATTATATGAACTGTCTGGAACACACACTTCTATGCTAAATAGACCTACATCTGAAGCATGCTTCCTTGACTTTTGATGTTTGAAGCTGTAACTTCCATCCAGAACACATTACCCAAAATATTAATAAAATAGATAATGAACACAATTATTATTTGCTTTTATATTACTTGTCTACCATAGTCTATTGCAGCACACAACACAACATTGACATAAAAACCTTTACATCTACATTAACTTGATTAAATATCTTCCACACCGAATAAAATATATTTTAGAAACCATTACTAAATAACATTTGGACAAACACGTACATGCAACCTAAGATAACCTATAAACACAATCTAGCTTTTAATCAGGCAATACTAAACAATGAGCTAGAGCCACCAGCTGTAAAGCTGAACCTCTCGTGTGTGTTTCCCGTCACATCCTCCAACTCTGTGTTGGGCTCTGTGTGCTTGATAACGCTATAACACATTGGCACATTGAACATGGTTACCCTCTCCTCAACCTGGCCCGCCTTGCACTGGCAAAGCTTTTTGAATGCCACGCAAAACTTCTGGGACATGACGTTATAAATGATGGGGTTGATAGCACTGTTGGCGTAGATGCACATTCGGCAGAAAAGCAGGAACCAGGTGTTGTGGTAAGGTGGGTCCATTAGGGAGTTGACCACCACCAGGGTTCGATATGGCATCCATAGCAGGGCAAAGAGGATCACCACTACAGCTAGCATCTTTGTAACCTGTGGTTGGAGCACAAAGCATTAATACTACATACTGTACATAATGCTTTACTATCCCCAAGGGGGCTTTGTCCTTTTCAAGTGAATAATCTTACTTTATTTGTTAGTTTAAACTATAGGCTATAGACGAGTTATGTGTCCAGTCGATTACGCCAGAATCTACCAAGATTGGCGAAGGTTCTGTGAGCTATAGCATATGTCACCCTGTATATGCCAGCATGTACCCAGACCAGCTAAGGCTCTATGAGCTAGCCAGAATGTGCCCAGACTGGCTATGGGTCTATGAGCTAGCCAGAATGTGCCCAGACTGGCTAAGGCTCTATGAGCTAGACAGAATGTGTCAAGACAGGCTAAGGCTCTATGAGTTATATAATCATTGACTCTGATACTTTTTTTTTTTGACAGTTTTGAATAAAGAAAAATTCAAGACCATTTATTTACACACATCTTGCTTTTTCTGAAGCCCTTTTCTTACCTAGAGGGCATAGGCAATTGACGAATGATCAACTTCCAATTCGGTTGATTCCCAAACATACCTTTGTCTCTCGGGATGAAGATGTAAAAAAAAGACCTTACATTCTGCTTATCTGACTCTGAAAGGCAGCCCAAATAGCTGTTGTATGTAATTCTGCACTGTTAATCATTCATGGAGAAGTGCACCTGCTGTTTTAGGCATCCCCTTAAAATGAGCATAGTGACATTGTTGCTGGGCGTGTTGACAGTTTGAGAAATCTTGATTTACAGAGGGGTGTCAAAAGGGGTAGGGCCATGCTGGCTAAGCTGAGCTGTCCTTATGACATTTAATACACCAAATAGTTCAGACTTGGATAGGGGCCTTGGAGGGTCTTTTACAAAGAAAAATGTTTTGGAATAGCATTAACAAATACCAAGGTCAAACAGTCCAAGACCATTATTGAATAGCACACAGGAGGTTTAGTACCAATACTATATGTATATAAAAACCAAATGATCAAGACAGTCATACAGTGGCTGAGTATTACATTATTCCACAAACACGGCAAATATACCTCTAATCAGGCAGTGCAGGCTGGAGAAAAGGGGGCGCTTTAACACTTCCTCACACCACACACACAATGCAAGAAGAACATATCACTCAAAACGTACACAAGGATGGCCAGATGCTCCAAGTAAAACAACAAATCCATACCTTGTTGGATACCACTAAACAGTGGTTTGTCTTGCACATGTAAATATTAAAGTAGAATTAAGGAAATTGCAATTAAGCCTACATGATTCTGACCAAGCTTAGCTATTTAAAAATAAAGGAAATAATAAATCACAAACATGATCCAACCAACACACAGTAGCCGAACCAAAATAATTTCAAAAATACAGATATCGACGCAATTAATCAAACTAAGGACATAATAGGACAAAAAACGAAATGAGCCAAAAGTCAATATGGAAAGGATGATGGTCGAAGGACAGGGAAAACCAGAGTGTATAAAGTGGGCAAAATAAAGACGACTAAAAGGGCAAAACAGCAGCACACCTTGCAATACAGCACAAATATTACATGGATTTGATAGCCAAGCCACTGAATGGTTGATTTTACCTCGGCTATTTGAAGCTACAATGAAATGTGCCTATGCAAACTTTAGCTGTAGGGCGTACTGTACAGTATGTCATAAGGTGAGAAAACAGGTATCGGACAAATAAGGTGGAGCTACAGTCGGCTATATAGCATTAGTCAGTGAATGCTAACGGTCACCTCAATCTGTCGGCAGTGGTGCAGTGGGTAGTGCAGGGCAACAGATGGTCCAGACATCGCTGGCTTGAAACCCGCTAACTCCTCACCAAGGGTCGCGGTGTCCCTGAGCAAGACACCTAACCATAACTGCTCCCGGTGGTCAGGAGGTAGCGCCTTGCATGTCAGCTGTCACTATTGGTGTATGAATGGGTGAATGTGAGGCAATACTGTACAGCTTTTTGAGTGGCCGGAAGGTTGGAAAAGCGCTGTATAAATGCAGTTAATATACAATAGAACTGAGAAGTGAGTTACGTCTTAACAAATCCTTATTTGACATCAGACATTACCTGTTTTCTGCCTGCCACTGCACCTTTGCTGCTCCTGCCAGTGGTGTTGGCCTGGCCCTGGTGCACTGATCCCCCTCCCCTCTGGCTGAGGTCGGTGGGCAGCGGGCTCATGAACAGAATCCTCGCTATGAGCCCATACAGCACGGTGGCGACGACCAGAGGAAGCCCGTAAAACAAAGCAAAGTCTATAAAGTAGATTGGCATGTAGAGGTTCCTGGAGACGCGGTAGCCGCACGTGACCACCACCGCCCCGTTGGCGTACACGGTTTGGTGGGTGTCCACCAAGAAGAACCACATGATGCAGTACAGCGAGGTGAAGATCCACACGCAGGCAATGATTCTCTTGGCTCGTGAAACGGTGCATATGAAGTGTGCCTTTATGGAGTGACATATGGCAATGTATCTTTCAATGGTGAATGCTGTGATGGAGCATGATGACACATTGATGCCCAAATACTGGAGATAAGTGATGCACAGACACCCACTATAGCCGTATATCCAAAAGGCTACCGCGTTGGAAATGTTAGGTAAGCCTGCGGCCATGAGGACAATGAGGTCCGCTATGGCGAGGCTGACAAGGTAACAGTTAGTCGGGGTCAACATGTGTTTTGTGCGCAGCACCACTAAAACCACCATAATATTGCCCGCTATTCCAACTCCACAGATGAGCATGGTCAGAAATATCGTTATGACCTGTTCGTCGAGAGGGGTCAGAGGCATCTCTGTCACATTTACAACCTGAGTGAAATTGAAACTGTAAATGACGGTCGTGTTGTTTTGCATGATGTTAGAGTCCCTTTGCCCAACTCAGTTGGCCATCAGCAGCATAAAACAGCAAGGACCCTAGAAAAATCAAATTGTATCCATTGTTTCTAAGGGTATATTACAGTTGACATTATATGTGAATGCCACTTAGCAGAAATTAAAACCTACATCTTATTTTGATGATATGAAATGAGAGTTGGACCAAAGAATAAATACCTTACCGTAATTTCAAAGGGAGTGGTTGCTCCAACAAATCTCAACACGTCCACCAAGAATCAAAAACAAGAAATAAATGAAGAAATAACCGGAACCGTTCTCATTATCAACATCTGTTTATCTCTCTTTCTTCTTCTTTTCCTCTCTCCCTCTCTGCTCCATTCTCAAATTCCTCCTGGTTCACCCCCCCCCCCTCACTCGAGAAAGCACAAAGGACCATCTACACCTCCACATTCATTTATCCTCCCCATCCTCATAGAGCATGACATGGCCATTTCACTCGACTATGTAATTACTGTAACAACAGTGGTGGTAGCCTGTAATCCAACACATCATTTACTTCACCAACACACTGTTATTAAGAATATATCTGATATGTTTGAAGTACCCATGTTATTTTTGATTTTTTTTTTTTTTTGCCAACATACATAAATTAATCCTTAACACTGAGTTACCAAAGTACTAGATCATGAGACATTGGAATATGGCAAATCATAAACAATTCTACAGTAATGCTACGACAGTGGAAGATATAATTCACATCACTGATAAATCTGATATGTCTTGTATTTTTTCCACTCAGACGTCATTCTGCTTATATCTAAAGCTAGAGGTCTCAAACCTTCCTCTTGCTTTCACCCTCCTACTCATCATCCAGAATCAGTTTGTCTCTCCAAACCCAGAGAACTGATTCTAATGGACCACTCAAAGCCCTACTTAGAAGCTCTTCAGCCCCACACGAGTGGACAAAATTACCAGTGTGCATGCTAATGGGGGACAGAACTCCTTCATTGTTAGATTTTCCACTCAAGAAGAATCTACACCATCATAGCATGATCTGTATGGTTACAACTGATGAATTGTTGAATTAGGAACTATATAGTAAATAAGCAGGACTCAACATTGTTTAAATATAATCATATCATGTGTGGTGGTATATGTATTGCATTGTATATGTGATTTGCAGTATTTATGAAATACCCATGTATAATGTAGTGCTTTAATGAAAGGAATATCAAAATTGGCTAGCCTTTAACAGCCTTTGACTAGCTGTGACTGTTGCCTGTAAAACTAATGGGGAAAGCATCCCGAAAAGAGAAAGTAATGATCTGAACACTGACATTTTTAATTTTGTACTCACTTTAGATTTAGAATCTATTTTATTTCAGTGAAATTTAAATGAGGACGAGATACAAGAGACAGGTGGCTTGATGACTTCATCTCATAGCTGTCAGCATAGAACACATGTGAAAGTCTATTGTAAAGTTTCGTGATCCCAGTCCTGTGTTAGTCTCGTCACTTCATGTGACGTTGTTTACATGTATATCAAGCCTGTTTGCCCATCACTCCCTGCCCAGTGTTTCCCAGTCTCGTTAATTCTGCCCATGTCTGTTTAATCATGTCTAATGTGCTGCACCTGTTCCTCGTTGCTGTGAGCCAATGGTCTGTCCTCCTGTCTTGTCTACCTGTGTATTTAACCCCAGTGTTTTCCCCAGGCCTGTGTCGGTCATTGTTGATATGTATATCTGTGTTGCGTTGCTCCCGTGTTTCTGCCTTTTTGTTTCTTTTGGAATAAATCTTGTTTATGTTCGATGCATGTCTTGCGTTTGGGTCCTTACCTCCGTGCAATCGTGACATCTATGAATTATTTATATTGTCCAAAACCAAAACAAAGTCAAATGTGTTTTTTTGTCACAGTATAAATTCACGACAAAATGACAAAAGTATAAATAGATGCAATATCAAGAAAGTAAATTGAACTTACAGTATTTCTTATTAAGGTTCTAAGAGAACTATACTTTATCTAAGCCAATAATACATTTCACAAAAAAACCATACCATCGTTATTCTGTTTTATTGTTTTATATACATTGTTTTGTAGTGTTACAGTGGACAGAGATGCAAAGACAATATAATTATCTAAAGTGATTTCTAATTTGATGAACAAAACTACAAGAGGCTTCTCTCTTTCTTCCTGGAAAAATAATATGTTACAGTGTTTCATAGCCTACAGCACGTACGTGTTTACATGAAACTGTGTAAAACGGAATTAGGGTGACATAACTTCAACAACTGCAACTGCAGTAACAAAATGTCTGCAATAGTTTTACACAAGCGAAACAGTGACAGAAAACACCTCATTGTTCTGCTTTGCCTGCATTTTCTTCAGCATGAAAGAGATTCTCTTCTCCTCATGCTTTCTGAAGAATGACGCAGACACTTTTCTGCGTATTCGTCTGGCGTAAACCTCCAAAAACACAAAGAAGTAGCTCACCACCCAGAGAATTCCCAGAAGCACTGGCACTCTCAGGTCCGGAGCCGAAGGCGTGGCATCACAGAGCGAAGGTCCAGGGCCTAACGTCTGCTTATAGTCTCTGTGGAAGTGCATCAGGTTGTGTGTGGAACACAAATGTGGGATGATGCAAATTGCAGGAGGAAACCAAAAATCCTATAAAAGTATAAAAATAAACTGTAAAGTATGGTTCCTATAAGTTACATCATTGTATTAATCAGTAGGTGCATAGTGGTGTTCTGAATAGTGAATCCAATCAATGACATCTTACCTTCAAATCTATACTTATGCCAGCAGTGGTTGTAGGAAAATCCATAATCCAGGTTACACTTATTTGTACCAGGAAATACACAACATAATCCAAGGTAATAATGAAGGCTATAGCACTGAAGTACAATGTTACAACAGCTAGTGATACGAAGCAAGTAGAGCATTCTTGAGCTGTTATTCTACAATTGGTGAATCGAGATGATGATATTTGATTTCCAACAGTTGCCTTCTGTAATATTTCTTTTGAGAGGTGTACATTATCAAATTTAAGAGATGTCAGATAACATTTCAGGTAGCGTGCCGATTCTGTGATTAGAAAGACAACAAAAATGGCAGCGAGAATCCGGTTTGACAGCACTTTGTATTCCTTTAACAGGGCCCTGGCGTAGGAAACGTTATTTTCTATCTCTCCGCTAATATTAGCAAACCTATTTTTGACCTCTGACAAATTAATATGCATAAAACTATCAAACTTCTTTAAATTTAAGACAATATTTAAGTCTTCTCTTTTCACTTTGATGGCTTCTTCTACAAGGTCTGTTTTTGCCACGTTCAAGAGGTCAGATGAGTTTAGGAGTGTTCTGGCAAAGCTCTCAGATGTACATTTGAGGATGTGCATGACTGCGCATATGTTCATTGTGATATTAGGGATGACGTTTAGCATTAAAACCATAAAAGAGGTGGAGATGATAAGCTTGCGTCCCTGCTTGCTACAGACGGTGGGAAACACCATGGTCAGAACACAGCGCAGTGGGTGGCAGAGGAAGGAGATGAAAAAGATGGCCACGCCGTAGAAGCAGGCAGTTTGAATAGACACCTCACGGTCGTATCTTAGCGTCTCTGATAAAAGCCATTGGTAGAGCAGCCCACCGGTCACCATGGCAATTGTGAAACACAGGAACAGTAGAGTAAGGATGTCTTTGCCCACTGGTGTAGGGGCAGAATAAACATCCCAGAGATAATTCAGGACAGATTTGAAAGTCTTTCCACAAGGTTCCTTTCTGAGAGGAAAGAATAGAGCTTTAATATATAATATAATCATACATATCTAATTCATATACTGAACACGCCCCCTGTCAGACATACTGTCTGGACAGCTTGCACATTTAAACACCGAGCTGCGGTGGAAATTGAATGCATGCATTCTACTATAACTTAATAATTATAATGTACTCATATATTTGCATCCACCCCAGTATGCTAGGGTGGTAAAAAAAAACAAAAAAGCAGCCCTTACCTGAGTGGTGTGAAAATGTTTAGAGACTTTATCCAAAATTTCATTTTGTTTTAAGATGTAAGTTGGATAAACAGGTTTGAGACACATCAGATGTCTTGAACGCAAAAGGGGAACTGTAGAGTCACAGTCATGTTGACATTTATGGACTCCCTCTAAGTTCCCATCGTCTCACTCACACATGACACAAAATAGCATGGCATTTAATTTCTGTATGACTCAAGTCACATTGCTCAGCAATACTGTATATAATGAATAAATAAGTCAAAGCATGTGTGACATAAAAATGAAAGAAGTGGACAATAGGACGTGTTTAGACAGTTTTTGTCAATACATGCAATACAGCATATTGCATGTGATAGGATGTCACCACGATCAGGAACAATGTAGAATAAGTGACCAGTCTGACATCGCCTGTCCTGCTTGTCACAAACTACCGTCTCACCTAACCACTATTGTTATGTGACTGCTACAAATATGCCAGTACTTCCTTTTTATAAGAATTAAATATGTCTTACAAATACAGATGTCCTACAATTTTCCTTTTTCTTCAAGTAATACTTTTGCTTTAAAAGGTGTCTCACAGTCCAGTTAACATTTTTTATTGCAAAAGGAACTTTGTAGGTCTTTTGATGAGGTGGATCCTTTATGTTTACATTTAAATATTACTGGACAGTTAGACTCTTCGAGATGTTGCAGCCCTTTACATATTGCCATTGTGGCAAATCTTGTGACTAACAGTGTTTATGAAACGAAAGGAATTTGCAAGCATCTATCTCAGGAAGGAGGCTATTTACTATCTAATAAGTTGAAGGAACTTCTAAGAATACTAGAACACACATCCTTCTCCTACTCTAGCTAAGAATGGCAACATGCCTCAAACATTATGTTTTATTTCAAACAAAGAACTAAAACAACTCAAGCATTTTCTTAGGCAACAAATTAGTTACGTAATATAAATCTCTCAAATATTAGAATTTCAGATAATTTGATTAATAAACAATAGTTCGACAAAATCAGAAGTGTTTACATTAATATACTTTCATTATAAAAGACGTATTCTATAAAACATCTAAACTAAGTACTACAGCCTGCTGCATTTTAAATTATTAGCATTAGAAAAATGATGAGCATATCCATAATGGTTTTCGGTTTTTGCTGACAATTAACGGGCCAGTACCAGCAGATGTCAGCCCAGAGCAACGGTGTTAGCACAAACACGCTAGTCTTACACAACGTAACAAATACCGAAACCCTCGACAAAGGGTCAAGCTGTCCTGTCATGTCAAGTCAAGACAGTGGTAAAGGTAACCTCTTCATGTTGTCTGCATACTCATAGTGTGAAGAGTGATTCCCTGTAGCACAACTAATAGGTCACAGTGTGACACTGTGGATGGGTTGCAATCTTGCCATTACCAAATCAACATGATTCAGTGGAGTGTAATACTGTACCATAATTATTAATAACATCATCTTGACATTCAAAAATGTTTCAACAACAGGCAATTAATTTTGAACTAGACACAGTATTAAGTATTACATGTATATTCCCTCTGCTTAGAACTTTTCTTTTCTGTCTTGTTTTAAGATGGGGAGGTCATTAGAGAGTAGCATTAAGTGCTGTTATAGAAGGGATGAGCACATCCTCAACGGCACTGGAGATGTTGCTGCGGCGGGCCCATTCCGGGTAAGTATTTAAATCAAACATGGCGACACCCCACGTGTTCATGGCCAAAGCAACTGATAGAATTCCAAGGATGTTCATGACCAAGCCGGTTTTCACCTTAACATACAGACAAGAAAGATTACTGATGTGCATTTGGGGGTTTACCTCGAACTGTCCTTGATGGAAACAAACCCCTTACCATGTCTTTCACCATCAGATGTCCTGAAGCAAAAGCAATGGAGTTTGGCGGAGTGGAGACTGGTAGCATAAATGCATAGGAACATCCCACGGTAGCTGGCATCATGAAATAGAGAGGGTTCACTGATACATGTTGGGCCTACAGAGGCAAATGACACAATATGACATGATTTGATATACTGTTTGGACCACAGATAATCTCTGATCATATAAACATTTACATCTAGGCAATGAGTCAACCATATTGTGTTTGTCATGTTGACCTTTTAAAAGAACACTTGTAAAGGAGTAGCTATAGGCCTGCTTTGTTTAAACAATGTCATACTGCAACCAATTCAGGTAACTCACACAATGATTACTGACAGAAAATACTGTAGTTAATGTTCTACAGGTAGGAAACCCTGAACAAAAGTCACTGCAAACATTTAACGAGTCTGGGGCCTCAGGCAGTTACAATCCTAGCACCCTATTGGCTGGGAATATTGTGCTAGGATCGATTTATTTGAGTGGTCCAATTGATGTATATAAAATGTAACTGATAAGGTAAAAAAATAAACAAAAGAACATTTACAAATATTATTTAATAAATTGTATTCTTATTACCATTCTTATAATTCATCTCAAAGCTTTCAGTTGGTTTGGCTCAGTATAGTCGCAGATCATTGTTTGTTATATACTGTATATAGTAGATTGTGGATGTTTTACATTAAAATAAAATGTAACTATGGCTAACAAGAGAAGCAGCAGCTACCTTGTGTTTGAAATAAAAGCATGCCTTTTCATTTCCATACCAGCTCAGCTATGACAGGTAGAAATATGATGATGGTGGCCGTGTTGCTGGCAAATTCAGTGAAACAGGCCATGAAGGCTGTGATCAACATCACAGCTGCAGCAGCGGGTACCTGAGCCAGAGGCTGGAGGTGACCTCCAATCCACGAGGCCAGGCCAGACTCCTGCAGTGTGTGAACATCAGCAAGCTATATATTACACAACTCAAACATACTATAAAGCAGCAAAACAAGGAATGGAGTCAAACGCTCATGACCAAAGAAAGAAGAAACACATGGTAAAGGTGCTTTTGGGTACATCTAAACAAAATATCTATACCTCACACCCTTTAGCCATGGCAAAGCCCCCGCCCAGCAAAAGAATGATGTTCCATGGAACACTATCCTGGGCTTTTTTCCAAGATAACAGAGGAACATAGGGAGTGTTTGAAGCTGAGGAGAAGACAGAAATATAGTTATTAATTGAATAAACTAGCTAAGATAGTTAACATTGTAATATAGTAGCTAGGACTAACTAGGCTAGTCTAATGTAGTATAGTAGCTATAGGACCAACATTTTGATTAAGCACATTTGTTTTATTTTATTTTCATGTAATGTCAAATGATGAAAACATAACTACAAACAAATAAAGGTCACAAAACAAAGTGCTCTGTACATACTTGGGACAGAATGTACCAACATTCATATTGGACATACTGTACCATGAAGTACTGTATGTCCAATATGAACCTCCTGCTCACCTCTCCTTCCTAAAACAAGTCTGGCAAAAAACTACACATGGCAACAGCCACAGAAAGTCCTTGACCCGACAATGACAATCCACTTTGGTACAGGTTTCTTGACAAAATTATACTTGTGGGAATGGTATTGTAAAAAACATATGGTATCTCTATGGTGGCTGACAAAGACCAAATTAAAGAAACATTACAGCCCTACTAACTCAGGTAAAGACAACTCATC
>JAODOY010036027.1:0-21171 GCA_025399855.1 Forbesichthys papilliferus | reverse complement strand
GTGAGCCCCACCCCTGCCGAAGAGGGCCCCGGCGACGGGAGGGGACAGTCGGTCCCAGGCCCAGGGACAAGCCGCCCACCCCAAGCATTAATAGGGGCCAGATGCTCAAGGCCCCCGACCTCCGAGTCCGGAGCGGTCACGCGGACCAGGGGAGCGACACTTTCCCCACCCGACTTCCCCCCCCAGACCAGGCAGGGCGGAAACCAACCCTACGGTGCCTCCAACACCCTGGGGCTCCAGGGGCAGGAGACGAGGCCAATGAGACCCCCCAAATCCACATCTTCCCGGCCTGCCTCTGTGAATGTAATGTTTTGCGCTGGATGCATGTCGTGACTTGTGAGGTGTTGTATGGTGGAGTGGAGATAAGGGGTGTGGTAACTAAGGTGCAGTTAAAATTGGAGGGTAGTTGTGACCCGGGCACCTCACAACTGGCAAGTTGTGGAGCCTCCCAACGTCACCCTTCCACCCCCCAAGCCCTCTGTATGGTGGAATGGAGATAAGGTGCATGGTAACTAAGGTGCAGTTAAAATTGGAGGGTAGATGTAACCCGGGCACCCCACAACTGGCAGGTTGTGAAGCCTCCAAACGACACCCTCTCACCCCCCAAGCCTTCTGTGTCTAATGTGTAATTAAAATTGAGGGGTGGCCAGTGGGGGAAGAAGGGTAAGGCCACAATAAAGCCGCCTCACCCACCAAACTCCCCACACTCTGCCCGCCCCCCAGGGTCCTAAGGGTGTATGTAGTGAGACATTACCAAGGAGGAAAGGTGAGAGAGGTCATAGGGAGGCTAGAGTGGTCCTCCCCACTGGTGGCAGGTTGCTGACTGTCCCCAGCATTAAGCCCTACTGTATGTGTTCCTAGATAGTTCCAGTTTGCGCAGTGTTTCTATGCTTATCAACAAAAATAATGAAGACGCATAGAGAAAGATACCAGGGCAAAGACAGAACCGATTACACTGCTACTGTACTTGGTCACAATCTGGACAAAGAGGTTTCAAGTCCTTTGTCGACCTGACATATGACTAAAAACAGAAATACGATCAATCGCAATACAAACAATGATTGTTCAAATCGTTCAACTCTACAGTATGTAATCTAAAACTATGTTTTAATGCAACATACCCCACGAGAGAGAGAGCTGCATGTAGGAAGATCACATTTAGTCAACACAGTCTATAAGGTAAATGGATTCATTGTTTTCCACATGTTCACACGACACTCAATAAACCTCTTGGTTCCACTGGAACCGTAAAATAATATACATGATTGATATAGAAATGTGTTGAGTGTGAAATTCTACACTTATAACCAGTTATGCAGTATGTACTAATATTATTATTCATTGTGTATTACAGTATGTTATAGTATTACAGTATGTATATCTGCACAGGTCTGTCATCCGATTGCAATGATGCCCTCCAGTTTGCCAATCACAATAGTGAGAGAGAGAGAGAGAGAGAGAGAGAGAGAGAGAGAGAGAGAGAGAGAGAGAGAGAGAGATCCACATGTGTGCCCATGCACGGCAGCAACATGGACACACACCTCTGTGATAGCAATTACTCATCACTTCCCATTTCTCATCTTGTGCTACAATAGACTGTGTGTGTGTGTGGGGGGGTCTATAAATAGATTGGAGGGACTAGCTGCATATAGTTTATGTTACAGTCCTAGGGTATGCAGTGTGTGTGTGTGTGCGTGCATGAGTGTGTGTGTGTGCATGTGCGTGCGTGCGCGTGTGTGCCTTAATAGGCATTACATAACATTAACCGTGCTAGCAGTCTCCCAGGGTCACGAGAGGGAGAGACTGTGAAGTACAGCATGAAACTAACCTGAAATGCACTATTCCATTATTAATGATGGGCCCTATTGCCAGTGTGCGCGATCTGAAGTGCGAGGCCCAAACTGCATTTAGGGCGTGTCCAAATCCTTCACATAGGCTAGTTTAATGGCGGATAAACGGTTGGTGCGCTAGGCACAAGGCTCAAAGGCATTGTACTTGTGCTTTGCACATAACATAGAATAAACCAATCAGTGTCTTCTCCCATTCCCTTTAAATATCCAGGCATGCTTACACCTTCATCAATTGCGATGTCAGTCATTCTTGCTAACTTCGAGCTCAAATCAAAACAGTATCGCTCCGCGGCAGCATATCACACGTGAAGCCAAGCATTGTGCTATACTGTAGCTTTGTTGATACAATGGGTGTTTGCCACTTTTTCTGTGTTTATTTACAGAGTCGGGGCTGTGTAGAAGTATCCGATTTAAAAACATTTTCAATGGTAAGATATTTGTTGAATTTGACAAAAAGCGTATTAACTTACATTTAGCTTGCAATAGCTGAATATATCTTGCTGAAAGCACGTAAGCAGACCATTTACAGCAAAAGCATGATTCGACCTAGATACCTAAAATATATGTTGATGTAGGCTACACTAATAATATTTCACATTGTACTCTTAAAATGTTTAATCCTTTGTATGTTTGTGTGTGTAACAAGCAGAGTGTACCCACATTGTGTACTGTCTCAAAAAAGTTGTGCGTCGTTGACTTCAGACCAGGTTTTGCTGGTCAATCATGCAATCACTCTCTGCTGTCTCAAGATAGCAATGTGCCAGTCAATGCACGCAGAGCACACATTGTTTAAGCTACATTTCAGTAGCTAAAACAAATATCTTACAAAACATAATAAGGCTTTTTGAGGATTTATGTCTAAACAAGAACAAATTAATACATGTCTTTATTAATATTCAGATCTTCCAAATAAAGCTTATAGGCAGCTACAGCTTTTTCAGAATGCTGCTGCTAGAGCTAGAGAAAAACTTTTGCAATACATTACACAGATTCTCAAACTATCCCTGCATTGACTCTGGGTGTGTTAGAGAATTGATTTGAAAATACTGCTACTCAATAAATCACTAAATGGTTTAGGGCCAAAATATATTAAATATAATAAATATATATATATATATATATATATATTTGTATATGTATTTACACACAGACACACCAGACAAAGTTGGTCAGCCACAGCGATGCCATCACCTATAACACTAGGCAAACACTAGACGTGTTTGCACTGTTATCCGTGAGTCCTCAGACTCAGCCTGGTCAACTCAGCCTGCATGTGACAGAGGACTGTAACAATTGGGGGATTCTAACGTTTGCATATTTGTAAATCAGGATTAGAGGCCAATTGCATGGCAGGTTGATTGAATCGTGCCATCCGTCACTCTCCCACCCTGAGCCCTTTGCCGCTTCCAGGAGGGAAGAGATATGGGTATTTGGGCTCTGAGATTTGCAGTGAGAGTTCTTATACCAGCCTCCTCCCCCACTTCCCTAAACACACAGACTGTTTTCAAATAGTGTAGGGTTTCACTCCACCAGTGAAACAACCAACTATCTCTGACATTCATATGTTTTATCTCTCTAATGCAACTTTAATGTGAAGCTAAACCATCTGCACAATATGTGTATTCTGCTTACTACAGTAAATACATGTATTCACTGATTTAAGTAATACCAGAGAGGTATAATGTGAATTTCAACAGAAATTATATTAACCTTCTTTTTAGTTTGGCTCATGATAGCACCGCTAGCAAACTAGGTAGCAATATAGTAGCCATGCTATACTAGCTTATATAGCTTCAAATTCCAGTCTATCAAACAGGTCACAATTTGCATGCAGAGATAGCCCCTCGTTTAATTAATTTCTGTGCCAGCAACATTATCAGAGGCTTCCCCCATGCATAACACAGGCCCAGCGATACTTCAGAGCTTCAGAAGTATTAGTTATTTTAAATATTTGCTATTAAATTTTGTTTAATATAACATTTCCCATATCTGCTCTGATCTGTTCCTTCGGTGTAAAAAGGGGACTGGAAACTCAATTTAATTATTGTCAACTGTATTGTTTGTGTTCATCTCTAGAGAGTATGTAAGTGTTGGGGATTTAGCTTCAATCCTAGTTAATATGTTAATTTCCAAATTTCCTCCGAATCAAACGCTGAGCCTCAGGTGGGCCTGCGGTGATTTATAGGCACCGTCTTCCAGTCAACCAGAGTTGAATAGGTTGAATTTAATTGCTTTCAGAACTGTTTCTTTGCCACCCACTCAAATTATGTTAGCATTATCTGAACAATCACTGCCAGTCACTGTGTAGTATTCATCGTCACACCACACAAAAGCTGTCCCTATACGGACACTATACTATAAAGGCTTTCAGTTCATTACACTGAAAATCATAAATCTTTTAGTAACACATGCGTGATATATGTCAACATTTTCTAAATGAATGTCATATACAGTAATAGGCCAGGGGAAGAAGGCTGTCAAACCTGATAAAGCAGTAAATTAATTAATATTTCCATGTATACAAGTAAGCAAAACATTTAATACAATGTCCCAGCTTTTCAGTTGCAATGTGCAGTATACTGTAAGCAAGGTCTTAATTAAAGTGCTGACGTTCACTTTTACCAGTAGCCTAGGTTGCCATTTTGAGCTGTTATCTCTCAGGGGACGGTTGTGTTAAAGCTGTGTTAGAACTGAATTTAAAACTGAATAATACTAACTAATTATTGATTTGTAGTGTGAAGCTTATGACCCAATTTAAGGGGTGCAACAACAGCTAGTGAAATCCTACCAAGTATACTGCAGTATACAGTATACTGGGTAAAGTTTTCAATGGCTCAGTATAACAGTAAATATGTATTTTAAAACCTCCAATCACAATGGAATTAGTCATAAACTACAAAAAGTTGCAACATCATTCTATTAGAATACACACACACACGCACACACACACACACATGCCTGCATGCATGTGTGTGTCACTTCAATCAATCGGCCTATTTGATACAGACCAACCCTTTACCTATCTGACTAAACGGTACAGTATAGCCATGTCTTCTGGAGAAAGCTTGCTGATATGTAAGCTTGATCAAAGCAAAAACACCTCTGCCTTCAATGCCATAGGGTGTGCCCTCAGAAGCAGTGCCCCACATATACACATAAACACATTGCAAAGGCTAGGATATTGTTGTGTGTGGTCTTCACCACGTTGATTGTGTTATTATTTACTATTTGAAGCAATACAAAGAGTTGTAGCAATGATGATTTGTTAAAGGTTAAAATATTTACCAGAGGTCTAGGCCCAGGCTACCAATCAGAGGCTGCACCAAGTAAACATCTCACAAAGTATTTTAGAGAATTTTTAAACTACAAAATACAAACTATCAAATACAAATGTGTACAGTATCATAAATACTGCCCATCGTCGTGGGGACTAATGATGATGAAACACTGACCTCTGAGAACCTCTGGACGTCCTGTGTAAGCGTTCCAACTCGACTCCAGTTGTAGAAGTTGAGGAACTTCACAACAGCAGGGTTTACAGCGTTGTCCGAAGGAACCGTGCGGAAGAAGTTGGGGTACTTCTTCTTGTCGGCTAGAACCGGGGTCGTGGCTGCAAAGGACAGCTGAAACGACAAGGAAGCAGTAAAGAAGTTTAATTGCTGTTTTTACTGCTAAATAGAGTCATTATGATTGGTAGATATCTGTCCATACTCTTGTCACTTGAACCGTTGTGTCACATGGATGTTGTAAGTGCCTTTGAACCGAATACACTGTTGCCATAGTTCAGGCCAAGCTTGAGCTCCGACCGGCAGGCTCTTCCATTTAAAAGGATTAAGGCACACATGCACACACACACACCTACAGTACTGAACGCACACAAGCCCACGTATTGCACGCACAGCACACAAATACACACTCACCCACCCACTCGCACACATAATCTCTGAGCATCCACTCTAGTGGTGTGAACAAATCAACACTTTCACAGCCCTTGAAATGTCACCCAAGCTAACACCTTCATCAGCCGACCAGTGAGAAGGACTGTGAATCGGGCTCAAAATGACGGCTCCTGGGACGCATACAAACGTGACCTCAACTCAACCGTCACGTCCCCGACAACAAAATTACCCATGGTCCTATATTGTGTTTTTTAACAATGACACTGCTAGTTTCTTTTGCCAGATGCACCCCATATCTTACAAATCAAGGATTTATTAGTATAGCACAACATTAAATAAGGACGATTTATACGCTATAATATCAACAGAGGAATGTGCTAGCCGTCACGCTACTCCATTAGCAGTGCGTCCTATCTGTACTTAAGTGAATGTCTGATAAGTATCAGTCCAGGGTTAATTGCATACTTGGTGAAGATTAAGCAAAACTTGTGATTCATGATAGTGATAACATTATCATTAACATTAGAATATTATCACTGATTGGGGCCAAATGTGCACAAGTATATTTCTTCAAAGTACGCTAAAGCCTTTTGCAGTTCAAGCACCTCTTAACTGTGGCATTAAATGTCACCCTCTCATCAAGCTACATTCACTTGCTGTATATCCAATTTCTTTCTATTAATTTTGCTACATGTTTGAAAAAGAGAGATGACCTCTAATGGCCTTCAGTGAGGCAGCATTAGAGCAATTAACAATTTAAGGTGAATAGACCTTACAGCACTAAAATAAAATGTTACCTTTAATTTAGAATGTAAACCTTAAGTTATATCTACAACTATAATGGCATTTGATTCAATGGATCGAATCCTTAATTCAGCCAACCTGTAGGAAACCCTTAGTGACCCACTGCTTTATCAATATATTTTTTATAGACCCAAAGGGGTTTGTCTTCACACATAAACGAGGAAAGCTTTTATAACAACACACGGATTATAGCCATTAATTAGGCTTGGAGAAAGACCTAAAACTTGTTACCAATACTAAATCCAAAATCTCACACCAGTGTTAGAGAGCGTCAAAGGGTTTTTCCGCTGTTGTCCTAACCTCTGTTTAATTCTGGCTGTTTGGTACATCCACACAAATGAAGTTCCAATGGATCTCCAATAATTGCAAGTGATTCTTTTTCCAAAGCAAATCGGTTGCATCCCGACCACCCAATACTGGGAGACCTATCTTGGGAAAATACTTGCGCTAAAAGAAAGAACTATTCCCATGTACAGTATACAGTACAGTATTCTGAACTTCCTGGATGGTTTATGAAGAATGTGAACACACAATTACTAGATGCATGTTCGACTCCTCAACCCACCTTCGACTCATGTTTGAAGGTCTGACATAGTCTGATAGTATCTCTTAAGATACCATCACCTAAATGCCGGTAGTACACTGCAAGTCACTTTGCATGAGAGCATTTGATTAATACAGCTAAGTAGATGTATTTAGTACAATGTAAGTCTGGAGAATATAACCTCCCGACTGCGAGACGAACACCCACACCAGACTATCCTGCCATACTAAAAATACAGAAATCAAGAGGTTTTTGAAATATTTGAAGGAAAATGTGATGTGGTTTAAACCACTGTTGCTCCCAAATTGAAGCACATTGATGGATCCTTATACAGCAGGACACATCAAAGCAGAAATCAATTTTCCATTTCCTTCCCTTCTTCTCTGTTTTGCAGAGAAAACTAGGTCATGAGCAAAAGCGGTGACCCCTCAGGGTCACTGAATGTGGGGGTGAGCAATTGTGCAGCCAAAGTCTTTGATGAACAAGGATCCACTATTTAATTTCCCAAATCAAACAAAGCCTTTTCTCGAGATCAAACCATATTACTTTACACCAGTTTGAGTAATATAAGGGAGTGATGATGGTACAGTAACGCAGTCACAGAAATAGGTCATAAAGGTTTCATTGTGAACTACCGGAATCACAGAACAGAAAGAAAGCACACTGGAATTACTCATGCTTACCCCTACTTCTGTCTACATCATATTTCATTTCATTATTTGACTAGGTGTGCATTCGGTTTCCTTGAAGGTGACAGGACTGTTTGAAATTCATTGACAATTTATGATACACAAATATGCTACTTTACGTGATGCTGTAATATATCCTATTGTGCTTTCTGTTGACTATAAAACCTGGACCTCTACGTGGTCAGAAGTACAGTAGGGTTTTTCCACATTCCACTGTCTGGAACATCGCATTAGTCCTCCTTGTGCAGACTACAAGATGTTTGTAATCCTCGATGACACCAAGAACATGGAAGGCCTCACACAATAACAGATTCCATGGATGATCTGACAGTCAACAGAATGTGCACGCTAGTCGATTTAGCCAAATAAACTGTAGCATGCTCCAGATATTAAGGTTACAGGCATTCATTTATTTGATTCAACACATCAAACACACATTCATCACAGCTCAAACCATGTCGTCTGGAGTATTTTGTGCGAGGACACCATATAAAAAAAGATGAAAAGAAACTTCAATGTATTATTTACAGATGCCAGTTTTATCTCAGTCTGAACAGCCTTATTCAAAGAAGCATGCAAAAATACATTTATGACATCACATATCTCAGATCTGCCCATATAGACCATATAGGCTAGCTATTCCTGCAGCTGTGTCATGTTCTAATGCACAACAACTATAAACATGCAAAGTTAGGACACGTAATGTACAGTGTGTCTCTCACTCACTCACACTCTCTCTCTCTCTCTCTCTCTCTCTTACACACACACACACACACACACACAGTGGTGAATAAAGGTACGACAGTGATGATGGGCTGCGGGCTGCAGCTCACTTTCCCCCTCCTGCCCTCCTACAAGGTCACCCGGGCTCCAGGTAATATGACTGTGGATCTGTCTGGCCACAGTAAGACACAAAGTCTGTGAATAGTGAGGTAAAACCCTGATACCTTCACTGAGGTGATCTATTCAGACATTCTGTACACACAGGCCCTCATCACATTCTATTTCAACTGAGTACAAAAGCCTACCAACTTCTCTATTTGAGCTCCAATTCAAGTTGCAGATAAGCTGGTTTTATGTTTTCTACATGGGCAAAAACCGAGACAAGGGGGTGGAGAATGGGTGAGGTACTTCAATGAAGGGATCCTTAATGCTGATTAGCCTTGATACAAGTGAATGCAGTGCGGTAATGAGCGACACTTAAAATGCAGCATTCATTTAAAAAACATTTAACAGTTCATATACCTTCCTGTTATTATCCATTCTCTGTAAAGGCACCTATACAGTAGGTTAAATTAAAGGTGACTGGTCTTTCTGTGTTATAAGAGACTGCTTACATTGTTATCCTGTAAAGCACTCTAGCTTTTTAAAAAAATCAACACCCACTATCAAAATAATGAGGCAATTCCATATTGCCTTATAATAACACCTTCTCACCATCCATCTAGAAACGGTTATTCCTTTTCCAAGGTACCTGGCTCATTTGGCACGCTTCAGGGATTAAGAATTGATGTTAAATAAATTAAAGGAAACAAGACCAGAAACCTTTGCAAACACGGGCAGTTAGACGAAGAAAGCAGAGCGCAGGGGAAGCTATGTCTAATCACATTGATGGATCTAATAGCATTGATCGGTCCTAGTGGGAATGGCTTGCAATAGGCTCTGTTACTGCTAATTGTGTGGTTGGCCTTTAAATAATGAAGTGGTTACCACGGAGATGCTTTGTTAGATGAAAGATGAATGGTAGGTAAATACCAACTCATTTGTACTTTCCTTTCTTGGAGTGGTTGCCGTATTGAAACACAATATGGATGTGTGAATGATGCTGATGGATATGCAGACAGACAGAGAAAACATCTACACAAACAATACAGTACTTGAATAGTCACATGTATGTATAGGCATATACAGTACAGTAAACAGACAAATACTGTATATACAAGATACAAACAACCTTTTGTTTGTATCCTCTATATATCCTGCATGCGTTTTGTTTTTGAGAGAGTAGGTGCGATTAAATGATAGCCAGTTGATTTCTACTACAATAATGCCTCAACAGACTTCCACTTCCACAAATGAAATAAAGGTTCCACCACCAATTTTTACTATTTTCTCAACAACTGTTACTCAAACAAGCCGCTCAATAAAGAGGCTAGCCCTGTCGATCGATGCCCTTAGATCAAATATTGATGGCACCTTACGTTTGCTAGTTACAGCATTATCAATGAACTGCACTGACCTACCTAAAGAACAAATCTAACATACCACTACATTAACCCCTCTCTGACAGTAGATTCAGGGAAGTGTTTTCTGATCTTATCTGAATAAAACTCTCCAAATACTTACATTTATTAAAGTAAACATTAGCAAGGGAATGCTACTACCAAAGGCAATGCTACCACCAAAAACATGTTTATAGTGGTTATTAGGGATGGCACCGATACGATACTGAGATTGGAAATCGGTTTTATACTGACTTTAATAGCTGGATATTTCCTTATCCTCATGTTACATTATGTTTTACAGAGTTAGGAAAGCAATGTTCAAGCCTGATGGTTCCTTACACAAAACATGATTCCCAGTCTTTCCCTCAGTAACAGTAAGGAATCGGAAAACTGGATTAAGATCAGTACTCGGTATCGGCTAATACGCAAAGTGTAGGTATCTGTATCGGTATCGCGACTGAAAAAATGGATTGTGCCATCCCTACTGGTTATATTCTTTTTACACTACATGCACCAGCAAGATCTATGGAAGTCCATAGAGGACTAAATCTATTTTCTTCTGAAGACCGGACCCCTACCTGATTGAGTTAGCAGCGGAGGGGGAGTTTCAGCTCTGAACACTGCGCCATACAAACGTAAATTTTACATGTTTATAAAGTGTTATAAATTCCTAGATAACTTCGATATAGTCGTAAAACTATAGCCGTCCGTATTATTGGGTCAATTCTCCAGTTTGTAATGATTTGGTAAAATTGACAATTACGTGGATGCTAGCTAGCTAACAGCGGCATATTATTACCAGGCATAGGCGTTTCATGCGGCAGCTACTGTAGTGTTTATGTTTTATACAAGTGTATTAGCGGTGTATATTCATGGACAGTGTACATCGGCAGCAATAGTTTTGTGTTGATCTTTCTGATCGGATGTGTGTTATTTTATTTTAATTATGTCTTGAAGAAATCATGTACCGGCACCATACTGATACATGCTACCGGGCTTACAGTCAGACATTCAGTCAGTCAACATTTTACAAAATAAAATATACACTGATTTGTTCTGTATTTTATCCTTGCCAATGCTGCCAACAACCCGTTTGAAGACTGCTGTCCCACCAAAAGCTGTATAGCCTGCATCTCGGTGAGGCAAATCATATTTTGAAGCTGGATGACCTGGGAGAGGAGAGCAAGGACCTTCCTGCTGGTCTTATGGACTGTCCTGTGATACGAGGCACCTGCAGGACATTTAGCTGGGGTTTGGAGGCTGGAGAAATAAACAAGACATACTGTACATTTTAATTAAGATTCAATAAAGTATATTAGTGTCAGTATGTGTTTTTCTTTTAGCATTGATGGTAATATACAGTAGTACATACACTAATATGTCATGAATGTTATATTTGGTTGTCTATTCTGTTTGTTTTCACTTTTGTCACTACATGTTGATGTAAAAGTATGTTTGTTTAGTACGCTATATTAAGTGGGTAATTATTACAGAACAGTAAACTGTCTTTTGGAATTTCTACTTATGACTACATAAAGTTAAGTTATAAGAGTTCATTAGCATAATGTAGATAGTTATCTGCTCTGATTCTGAATGTACACTGTTATTGTCAGTCAAGTTAGAGCACAGATAACGACATTTTGATTACTAGTTTGTTTAGGTACGTGTGATATAAGGGTATTTATGTAGCACAACAATTTATCAGCTATGTATATCACAACAACAATAATATGTAAATCAACACACAGCACCGGCCGGTAGCCTTTAGCCGACAAACACGAGTAGCGTACAGCTGGCCAAGATAGTCAAGGCAACAAGGAAGTGACGTCATAACCGAAGACCCTTGTTGAGAGGCCTGACCGATTTCATTTTCAAGTTCAGTTTAGTTCGTAAAAGCGCGCGGTGACTTGAAAATGTATTTGCATTTGAAGGGAGGCGCTGTTTAGCTTATTTCATTTGAATATGGTCCGCTGAAAAGCGCATTTGTCTATGAAAATTAAATTGTTATTTGGGATTGCATTTAAGTTTTAATTGTGTCCACTAAAATGATGGGAATATTTTGAAAAAGAAAGTTCAATTTTAGGATTGCATTTTCATTTGAATTAAGTCCACTCTAAAGCGTAGAATTGTTTGACAATTAAAATGCTATTTGGGATTGCATTTTTATTTGAATTTAGTCCTCTATGGACTTCCATAGATATCTAGTTTTATCTTACAGTAATTCCCTAGCTATTCATGAGAAGGAATCTGAGGTCATTGCAAATGTCAACTCAATGTGCCTAATTGCAGAAATGCTGCAATTATTCCTAATTGCATACATCCCATAATTACACATCGAGGAGAGGTGCTCTGAGGCAACTTTCATCTGGCTATAGGACGAGAAAAGAAAAGCAATCATAACCACGAAACAGAAGCAAACACCTTCCTAGGCTTAATCCACCCATTATCTGTATGTCCCCCACCAAAAAGCTGGCGTCCTCCGTGCTGGGTGGGGCCAGGACCCCTTGCAGGGTAATGGCCAGGTAATAGTGGAGCTGTTTATCAGGAAGCATCAAGGTGCTCCTGGGGGTTTATTCAATATTCACGAGAGGCATTTGGCACACCACGGGGAGCCCCAGCTGGAGAGCCGTCAGTGAAGAGGAAAGATCTGGACCCCACACTGGCCACAGCCAGAGCTCATTAGCAGCATGGAGGAGACAGACAGAGAGGCAGAAAGACAGACAGACAATATGGAGACTGTGAATTACATTTAACTGGGCTGGGGAAGCACATGCATGCTATATGCCTTATAGTCATCAGCTCCATGTGTCATGAACTGTGGTGATCAAATGTAATACAACACATTGCTCATGGCGGTTTACCAGCAGAGCCCAGTATTGCACTGTGCACATCTCTGTGCGACTGGATGCATGTGTGTGTGTGTGTGTGTGTGTGTGTGTGTGTGTTTCATGCACACATATTTATGTATTTATGGATCTCTAGCATATGAGATTAGCTCACGGCTCAGTCAAGCATGTGTCGGCAGCGAATGCACAAAGATTCCCTTCCAATTATGCCACGAGAAGAAATGCTTTGCATGCAGCAAAGTTGTCTCATTTGGAACTAGGAGGCTGAATGGAGAGTGAAGAAGCTGCCTCTCTCTGGGCTGATACGTAATAGAGGCCATATTACTGCATGGATTGTCTATATTACCAGAAAGATTAGATGGTTTGACTGCACATGTCATAGTGTATAGGTGTCGTGGATGTACTGTACAGATATAGTTAACCCTCAATAAACACGCACACACACACACGCACACACGCACACACACACACACGAGTGCATACACCACACACAGGCACACACACACACATGCACACACACGCACACACACACACATGCACAGACATGCACACATACATACAACCCAGAGTTATCCCAATTACATTTACAAGGTATTCCTTGTTTCTCATTTGCGGCATCATCTCTCAATGGCTGGCTTCCATGAGGAGACAAGTCACATTAGCCATATGTGTTTCAGTGTGTTTCTGCATGTCTGTGCATGTACTGTACGATACGTGCGTGTGTGCGTGTGTGTCTGGGGGGGATCTCGGGTTATATGGACTGTGTAGTAAAGGTATCTTGTGTACATTCATTTAAATTGGGTGCATTAAACTAGCTCCCATTAGACTACAGTATATTTCACTAGTTTTCATCACTGTACAGTATGGCCAAATGTGAACTGGTTTAGGGAAGATTTCATTCTGAAATGAATGTGGTATGTATATTGTCTATATAATGACAAGATGATGATAATATAATGGCAAGATTTACTTGCACTGGGTTTAGACAGATGATGAGGTACTATACAGGTAGCCTACAGTATATAAACATTCTATTTGGCCTTCAGGCAAGTGAGTGATGTGGCGATGGCCTCTGTTCTAATAGTTTATGGTCTGTTGAGCCCCCCTCAAACATGTCATGTTACACAAGCAAACACCAGCCCTCTCTAACACACACACATATATAAGACTCACTACTGTACGTGACTGACACGATGCTCTGTTTATGAAATGTTTTAGCAAATGCACCCAATAATGACAACCGACAATTAAAACGTGAAGGAACTTTTTTTTTCCGCTAGTGCCAGCCATCGAGCTAAGCGTTAGGCCAGTCATTACAATGGTTAATAGGGCTGCATCTGCCGGAAATCTATAAGGCTGTCGCTTCCACTGGTATGTTCTCCTGATGGTTAATGTGGTGTAAATGGGTTTGAGCCCAGATTAAGACACTAAGACTCTCCCTGACAGGCTGACCACCCTGAGATAAATCATTAACAATGCCTGGAACGCTAAGTACGCTATAGGCCCAGATCTAAATAAGATTGCGGGGGTGAGCCTGATGGTCAGCTCCTGATACGGTTGAGGGGCTAAAGTGACCGAATGCGTGAAATGCCTTCATAGCTGAGAATAGAGAGGATATGCGTGTGCAGATTCAAATTAGCCAGCCAGATGAAATAGCTTTCACCAAAAAGATATGTCTCAATGTAAACACTGGTGATTTCAATGGATAGGGAGTCATTAGCTAAAGTTATACATGTACATCTATTATGCCCAAGTGCTCCGCAGGCTTCGTTGAGCATTATTTTACATTTTGTTAACAACATTCTGAACTAAAATGATACTAAAATGAAACAAATAGCTTAAACAGGAATTGGGTGTGGAATGGGTCAGCACCATTGCGGCATCAACATGGCTTATACAACCACAAAACATTTGTTTAAGGGACGTCACACCCTCAAAACGGTAGGTGTGTGGGGGGGTAAGTCAAAGTAAGAGTGGAGGAAGCATTTTGTATGAGGAAGAACTCAAACAGTTTTGCTGTGTTTGCAACGCACAACCCAGCAACGGCCCGCCCAGACTCTCTTCGTCACGGTCACCCATCGGGAGCCATTTTCCATGTGCTCGCCATGTGAGATGTGACCATTAATCAATAGACGATGTCACCTGTCACTGCCACGACATGAGAACATCAGCAAAGGAGGGGACAGTGAACCCCCTCTGCACCCCAAACCAGTGTGCAACCGCCTTAAAAGACTCAAGGCTATCCATTATGTGCCCGACTGTCAACGGGCTGTCCTTGAGGGACAATGATGGGAGGGCATAGGAGGAGGAATCCCTGACCACGATCGGGGGCGTTGAGAACATTTCGTTATTGATCCTGCTCTCCCGACAGCACGCTGCAGCTTCTGCATGCCTAATGCGCCACACAGTAGCGGCGGTGAGGAAGTGGCATGTGTCTAATAATTGGAGCCTAATAACGGAAGAAGTCTGATGAATATGGAGATAACACTTGAACGGTCAAGAGCTCTGTGTCTGTATATTCTGATTTAGCAAACAAATATAGTGGTTTTACCATAAATATACCGCCATAGCTCTACATAGGGGAAAAAAAACGCTTCATTAAAATAACTTGTTGTCATCTGCATTTTTAGGTAACTCTGGTTGATCGGTGGTAAATGCTCCCCGATCAGGATCCTCACATTGTAATAATCTATAAACGTGGTTAAGTAGGCTTAGGTAACACATACAGTATTTGCATGTTCTCTGCTATTCCTCTAAAGTGGCACGTTTTAGCGTTTATTGGGCTTTTTTTGGTAGGTTTCTGCTGTAGGTTGTGGAGTATAGAAGGTGCTGTAGGTAATTACATCATCACATGTAATTCTTCTCCATTATGCATTACTGTAGGCTCCTGTCAGACTGGCGATGCATGCTGCACTTTACATACAGAAACCTGCGACAGCTTGTGTGTATGTGTGTGTGTGGAGGGGATGGGTGGGGGAGGGAGTGTGGGCGTATGGGTGAGTGATGGCATTCTGACCCCTCTCTCCATAACTCTATTCTGTCTTCTATTTATAAATTGAGATTTGATACCGTAACTTAAAATCTCACCGCTCTCCCTGCTAGTGCCAATTGGCGGGCTATGAATGATTAATGAGAAGATACTGAACTGTATAGAGATCATTATTGTCCCCCTGCCTCTCCTCGCTGTTCTCCTCTCCTTCGGGAGGAGGAAGCAGATTACATTGCTCCAGACGACATGCGTGCTACTGGCGTCTACCGGAAGTGAGTCATTTTAACTTGTATCTGGCCTCAGTTAGTGTGGGCATACCTTCATGCGGACAGATGTCTGCATGTATTGATTGATTGATTGATTGATTGATTGATTGATGTTCAAAACTGTCAGGTCACCTTTTTCATGAGTTTATTTCCAGCAGAAATGAGAGGTAGGCATTCACTGACGCTGTAGTACGGCGTTATCCTCCAGAACATTCCACGAAAGGCATTTTGATCTGCGGGATTTGCTTGCGTATGCACGGCTGCCGTCAGGGAAGCCCACACACGGCCAAATCATGTATTGAGTAGGAAAAGGTTCCATTTGAAACCATGCCAACATTTGCAAGCGGCTAACTATCTTTTAGTTTGGCAGACCTAAGTTATCTCTCTCTCTCTCTCTCTCTCTCTCTCTCTCTCTCTCTCTCTCTCGCTCCCTCTCTAGATGTCTTCTCTATTTGCTGGAAGAACCATTTACAGTACACTCACTCCATACTTATGGGACTCCATCCCCTCCATTTAGCTCCATAATGCTAGCCTACCCGTATTGCTTTTCAATTAAATTGTTGATGAGAGGAGTGATAAATAACCAATGGGTACACAAAATGGACGCGGCAGGAAGAGAAGAAGGAGGTGGGGTGATGGGGACAGGGTCTGGCTGCCAAGGAGAGAGGAGGATGCTGGGAATACCCAGACTTCTCTCATTCCCTGGACATTCTGCAGTGTGGGAAAGGAAGGGATTCCTGGCTTACGCAGGGTGACGGTAGTCATAATGTTGACAACTAGTGTTTGGATTGTTAGCAGCCAGAAACAGGTTCACAGAGAAGACCGTACTGGGAACCAGAGGGAGACTTACAGAATGTCTTCACAGTCATGTTGTTTCACTCGTTTGTTGACACTATGCAAATAGATGACTTGTTGTCGGTGAATAGCATGACAACACAAAAGACAAGTCAGTGCTAAGTAACGCACCTTGGAATGTTGCACTGTGCCATGCGTGCCCGCAGCCAGACTGTCTGGGATTCTCCAGGTCAGGTTTTCTACATGGTCGGTGCTGGAGAGTCTTCAGTGGCTTGCCCTGAATCTGAAGGGGAGCGGGTGGTGGAAGGCCACCGTTGATTGTTTCTGCTGTACATCTGCAAAAGTGCTCCCCTGAAATCAATAGTACTCAAATGACCCAACCCATTTCCCTCTCGCTGTATTTCCCTCTCCTCATTGACAAAAACTAAAACATAATCCTCTGGATTCAATTCGATGGTATCTCTCTCTCTCTCTCTCTCTCTCTCTCTCTCCATTAGAAGACCTCTCTTACTTGCACCTAATTTGATTTACAGCGTATCTCCTGTACAGCCAAGCAGGCTGGAGGGATCAGGCATGCTTTCACATACCGACTTCTTCATATGGCCACATGTATTATTTATTCAATAACACGACAATGACTACAAACAGCTTACAAAACCCGACTACGCACTAGTGAAGATAGCTGTATAATTGTGCGTGTGTGTTTGTTTGTGTGTGGAGGGGTTTGAGGAGGGGATGAAGCGTTGCTATCACTTCCTTCATTCACTATGCTTCCCAGAACGTATTGCAAGGAACACATTATCTGACCACAGAGAAAACCCTGGACTGAGATGTACTATTATTAGGGAAACCTTCCGGTGACGTGAGCTGAAAGCTTCCTCCTATATTGCCGCAGCTCAATGGCAACATTGCGCATAATTAGTCTTCAGGGCTATTTTCGGAAAATTGTTTTTTACAGGGACGCAGAACGTCGCAAAGACATTGCGCCGGGCACCTTTGAAGTGGTAAAACAAAGGCTCACAATGTTCTGTGGCGACAAGAGACACAGGAAGTAGGCCTCTAGACACTAGAAACTGTTGTAGAAGACTCTTATGCAACAACCCAGCGGTGAAATGCATTCGGAACACTGGTATGAAACATGCAACCGCACTATATTGCCATGAGAACTTGCACACAAGGGATTTGAACAAACAAGCTTCTCTCAATTCCTTGTAGAGCGGAGCTCGGTGGGTTATAACAGATAATTCCTACTGAAGCTGGAGGGGGGTCCGCCCGAGGCCCCCGCACAGCAAGGGGACAACACACTGCCGCAAGGGTGTGAACAAAGCCGAGGCCTGTAACCCCGTATAGTTCGCTGTGCTAAATTCTAGAGTCTTCTTTGCTTGAGGGCGGAAAGACACAGTTTACTCACAGACGTTTGTGTGCCGGGAAATGTGTTCCACTCAATTTAGTCCACATACTGAAAAACATACAGCTGGCTCACGAGGCTTCCGTCTTCGCTTTACTCTTCAGAGCTCTGTTGCTATTGCACTCATAGGAAATAAATAAATACAAATTGATACAGATCGAGAATGCCAATGACATGAGGGTATTAGAAACATGTTAGACAGGATAAAAGGAGGAAGCTAGAGAGGATAAAAGGGGCATGGAAATATGTTTCGGTGTGTCGAGTACAAGCAGAGAGGTCTTGAAAGTAATTGTTAGCAAAGTACTTCAGCATGTGTATGTATTCTGTATGCGAACACACAAAAGCAGAGATACAGTGCCTTGTGGTGATACTCTGAGTCAGTATTCCCAGCAGGGCTGAATCTGGAATGAGCAGTTATAGGCGGACGGCCTTCTGATTAATAACACAATAACAAACCAGGTCGAAAACAGGAGATAGGGGTGCGGTGGATGGGGTAGGAAATGAATTACTTACAACGGACAGGCGGAAAAATTGAAAAGAGATTGATATTGAATACAAAAAGGGTGGATTAGAGAAGTCAGTGCTTATCTGCCAACAAATGTTTACACATAAAAGCGTTTAAGGAGGACGGTCTGACAGACCAACAGATCGGTCAATAGATCGATCTGTTGATAGTTTGATCAGACAGACAGATGGAGTGCTGGAGAGATACAGTATAGGTGCCACAGTCTGGACCACGTAGCATGCATTCTCCACGCTGCCAGGGCAGACCACAATGACAGGTGTTGTTGGTGTCGGTGGAGCATTGATTGTCGTCGGCATTGGCCGGTCCGTTGTGATTGTGCGTTGACTTAATGACTGTGTGTTGAATCCCATTCTGTCGCAACTCCTAGTTAGATGTCCTCCACATCCTCCACCCACCTCTCAATCTCTTCCCCACAGCCCAGCCCTCACCCTCCATATAATGTCTTAATAGGTGCCAGGTAAAGGCCAAGCTTTTCGCCCAATGGCATGTAGATGTTTCAAAGAGGCTGGAGTGGACTTACCCTGACAGAGGCCAGCAACTACTGGATTTCCAACTGGTGAAACTAATTTCAAATGAGTTTCATCAAACGCTATTACTCATGCTTGAACACATTTAAACCCTAGTGGAACAATAATCGTGCATAAATAAAATGTCAGTTGAATCTATACTGTAAGAACGGGAATGTGTTGACTATTTGCTACAAGCAGTAACATGTTAACAGTCCACACAGACGTAAAGAGTCAATACAATGGGGAACTTTAATTCAGACTCACTCTATTTGTCTCTCATTCTCAACCGATATTCCTCTCAGATACTGTACTGCCTCCACCATTGTGTGATAGTCACAAAATGCATTACGGAGTTTTCCGGAGCCAACCTTTCCCAATTGCGGAGGGGAAATCAGAGGCCGCATTTGACAGCTTCTCCAGAGAGAGAAAGAGAGAAAAGAACAGCGGATTCCTCTCCTCTGTTCACCAACCACCCCGGTCCTCTGGGCAACCGGCAGCGCCAGTTTGCTCGATTTCCCCCCCCCGGCTTGTCAGAGTAACTCTTTGCCATGCAAATTGCTTTGTTTTCTGACACCTTCGCTTTCCCATGAAGCTCGCTTTCGAGAGCAAAATGAAGTTTGGCTGGAGCACAGAAATATTTTCAAAGTTTGTCTTTCACATGGTAGGAGCCCCTGTTGAGGTAAGGAAATGATGTGTGCTGGTGGATTTATGACCACAGGGTCAAAGTGGATGGGGTTTTCCTGCTCGGGGACTGCATGTACAGTATATACTGTAAAGGTTATAACTGAAAATAGCACTGGTCAAAAAGGTTGGCTTGTACCATGACTGCTTAATGGTAGTTGCGTGTTGTTTAGCAACATTTGTAAGTATGTTTGTATGTGTGTGCACATACTGTACACTTCTCTGTCTTATACTCCGGTGTTTTGTGGGTCATTTGACTGATACTAGCATGCAAGCGGCTATTAACAAACAGGCTATTATGATGATTGAGAGTTTCCCATCAGGGATATACAGTCCAGCCCTACCTGGCTGGACTCTTGAATGTGTAATGCATATTTCTACCCAGCTACGCCTATCCGTCCATACTGCGACACACACACAGTCCACTTTGATTCATCCCTGCCCTATGCCCTGTGTCTCTGTGCCAGCCTCCACCCTGGGTGATGGATGAGGCATTGAGGAACAGTGGGAAGCAGGTGGATGCAGGAACCATCTCCCTCAGAGCTAAGCTGTGGGGTGTTGAGTGCCCTTCCATCTGCCAAGCACACACACACACATAAACCACACATCTAACTGGCTCTGCTGTTGCCTGTGTTGGCCCCAGGAGCAGTAAGGCTATAACATTAGTACCACAGCTGAGTAAACCAAAACGCACCGTCCGTTTAGTGTGTAAACTGTATAACATTCCATGAGTGACGGAAGCCACTGGTATCCTTTCCCATCGGTGGTTCTATGTGTGTGTGTGTGTGTGTGTGTGTGTGTGTATGAGGCACACACACATAGTCAAGGGTTTGCCAAATCATGGTAAAAATATGAACTCTACCAAATCTTTTCTAAAAGTGGGTTCTACATTCTAAATTCTACACCCTGCCAGAACTAACAAACCTGTAATATCCAACAGTGATGTCTGATAATGGCTCAAATCACAGAGACTGAAATTAAAGGATTTAAAACTCTACTAAAGCTGTTATTTCAAAACCTGAAATTGGCCATTATCAACAGTCATTGGTCATGACCATCAACACGAGCATAGAGTCGCATGAAGCTCCGCTCCCAAACTTTTTCTGCTTTGTTTGCCCGTGGTTGTCCAAGTGATATCAA
>JAODOY010036016.1:0-21175 GCA_025399855.1 Forbesichthys papilliferus | reverse complement strand
AATATTGATAGAAATCTACCCCCATATTTAAAGGACTCCTATGCATGCGTGTGACGTGTCCCGTTGGTGTGAAGTGTGTGTGTGTGTGTGTGAAGGGGTGGGGGGGTGCTGTGTCTAAGGAAGATTGTTGTGTTTTGGATTTAAGAAAAGGTGCAGATGTTTCTGTCTTGATTTTTTTGTCACGTTGCATGGGCTTGGCATGATACACCAGATTTGAGTGTTTTTTTTTCTGTTATTGTGGTTTTTCGTATCTGATTCCGACACAAGTTGAGTGGTCGGGAAGTGGCTAGCTGACAGCTTCTGGATTCCCGATATACTGTAAAAGAAAGAACACCAATGTGCTTGAACGGCGTTCATCATTAGCTCCTCTCATTACCTGTTATGTAGTTGGTTTTCGCTACATCAGCGGCCTCTAACATCAACCAGGGTGCCATGGGTTATATGGTCATGCATTTTTAGCTCTCTGGGAACTATATTAAATACTTTTTAAGGGGGTGGGTGGATTCCCATTTTGAAACATGTTAATTTAAATAGTATTTGAATAAAACTATGACTCATGTGTGTTTTTCTGATCTCCATATTTTTGCCAGTTTTCCTGCAGGCTATCCCCAGCAACACACCTTTTCAGGACACACGTCCTGTTCACTTAAACCCGCCCATAATGATCACATTTCTACCACTAATCATGTGCAGGATTTTGATTTGCAATACCATACCAGAATGCCACAGAGCTAACTGTTCCATAGAATTACAACGGACCCTGTTGCCAAGAATACAATTTGCATAAAGACCTCAGATTTGTTTACCAGACAGTAAGCAACCATGTCTCCCCATTCCCGATGCACACACTGATTTCTGCACTGTTCGACTTTCTGGCACAAAACTATTTTGTTGAACTGATAAAATGGTCAATATTATTATAATAACTTGCATTATATAAACTGTCTAATCCCTTGTTTGTCTTGTGTTATTAAATGGCACAACAAGATTTCCTACCACTGGTCAGACCAAACCAAGAACCACCATCTACTGAATTGTGGACATTTTTCTTGGTTATACACTCATTTGTATATTATCTCGTCATTAACATGTTATTAAATAGCTTGCTACAGTCAACTACCACTGTTTTTAATGTAATTTCTTTTCTTCACCTTTCAGTGACTTAATCATCTACTGTAATGATGTGTTTCAACACAAGAAAGGCCATGGAATTAAACAAGATGTTTTAACACAGCTTCAAAAATGTCCAGTTCTTCTATTGTGTTTCTGTTATTGTGGTACTGTGACACGTGTACATATCCCATATCAGAATATACTGTATGCAGTATCTATCAGATTTACTTAAGATATGTAATGATGTGATTTGCCCGGAGCAGACACTACAGTAATGGCCCAACAGGTCTGGTGTTTGAGGAAGGTGGTGAGTCTTCGTGAGAGAGAGATAGAGAGACACTTTGCTAAAGTAAATCCTACAGAAGAAATGGGTGTGGTGGTGGCAGTTAGGTGAAGTAGTCAGTCCCCTTTTCCTAAGCTCATGTACAGTTAATCCTTGTTTTCCAACGGACATATACCATTCGCATTTGTGGGGGAGATAAAATCATATCGTCCTGACATGTAAAACAAGACATTTTGTGCAGTTTGTGTAATTCAGATCTTTCTATGATTAGAATTGGTTCACCTTTGGAAATTATGTAGCATTGTATCCTAGACACAAAGATAAATTAGTGTGACCACTGTCAAAATCATTAAATTCCTTAATTAAGTCAGCCTCACTGTGCTAATGTTCCTCAGTAGTATTTCTCTTGGAGAGGATTGTGTGAGTTTAGTGGCAGGTTCAGATCATTTGCATGATGGTCCAAGGATATATTTGAATGCTGCGTTATCAAAGTTATCTCTGGTTCCACAAGAGATTTTGGCTCGAGGCTACCGAGTCAGTTACAGTTACACTGTATCCTGACTGACAGGAAGAAAACACAGGGAAAGAACAGAATATAGAAAAAATATTTACTGAGAGCTCATCACCGTATCTAACTAAACAAGTAGTGTGTGTGTTTGTGTGTGTGTGTGTATTTTACCATGAAGTTCAGATAAGGACATCAATGTGTCAATAATAAGATTAAGTGAGATGTTTATTCTGTTGCATCGATGTGTAAGATCTAGCAGTGCAAATTAATTTCAAGCAGGATATTTTAAAATCTCCTATTTTGGCAGGTATGATTTCCATATAAACATCATTCACGAACATGCTTGGGTGAGGGAATTCCCGGTTTGTAGTATATGATATTGTTGATTTGTGTTGTAAAATATTTCCTTCTTCCAGTATTTAATTATTAATTTATATGGTAATAAAAAACGGTAAATAATATAAATATGAATATATTCATATTATATTATAATATAATATACCTCATTTGACAGGATTTAGTTTGAATAAAAAACTGCATGCAGGAAATCTGTATTTTCACCACTCTTAACATGTAATACATAATGTTATGAATTAGCATGCTAGTGCGTCCTCTACTCTAGTCTTAAAACTGCTATTGGACCAGGAACTTTGTTCTTCAAGCATTATGAGAGAAAGCCAAAGTGTTTCTTGAGTCAACATTTCTCAAGAGTTGTTTGGCTACAGTGACAGTAGGCCTTTAAAATGGATATTAAACTACACAAAACGTTTAAATTACAACCTTTTTTTATTAGTATGTACAATACAGTATAATATATACATGGCAAAATCATATCTGCCGATAGTCTCTAGTGTCTGCATTATAAAAGTTGCACGGGTAAGTCACCCCTTTATACACTATTAGCTTCTTGCTGGAGCATATCTGCCTGAATTTGCCTGAGTTTGTAACTGCGGTCCTTCATAAGACACATCAGATATAAATAAGCAAGACAAAATCAACATTAGCTCATCACCTTATGCTTTGGCGTTTACCATCAACTGGCATTATCTGTTGACATTGTTCAATGCTATTTCCTCCTCACTTCAGGCCATGTTGGCTCACATGGTGCCTTCGGAGATCCACCTTGCGCTGGAAGCCTTTTCCACACATCTCACAACCAAAGGGTTTGAAGCCTGTATGTTTCCTGCTGTGGGTGATCAGGTTGGAGCTTTGGCTGAAGGCCTTGCCACACACTTGGCATTTATGGGGCTTTTCACCTAAAAAACAAATCAAAACAAATCAAACAAAACAATTAAAGGATATGCAGTATATAGTATGTATATATATGAAATGTAACACTCCACCGTGTTGTTTCATATCAGAATCAGATGTGCTACCTGACACAAAAATCATCTGACATAGCCCATCTCTATTGACCATAAAAATAAACTACCAGGGGCATAGAATCATCTCATTGTTCAGATTTGTCAAACATTCGTCGAGAGAGCACCTGACTTTTACACAGGTCTCTGCGAAGTAGGAAAACTGGATATGCAAAACCACATTTGCTTAGATTTCGTTTTTGTGATTTATCAGCAGGCATATTATCTCTTGGAACAAGTATAATGTGTTCCAGCTTAAGAGCAGCAGGGCAGATGACATTGGGTTAGTTAGTACATATCTATTTACTGCACACCTCTAATGTACATTTAACCTTTGGTAGAGTTGTCAGATTGCTAGTGTTGAGTTGTGTTTGTTTGTGCAGCTAATAAGGAGTTGTCAGGTACAGCTGTTGTTTAGTTTGTGTGTACAAGCTGCAGTTTTGAATTTTATGTGCAGCTAGTTTTGAGTTTGCATCTAGGCCTATGCTGTAGCTAGCTTTATGGTACTGTGTGTGTGCGTGTGCGCGCACAAGTGTGTGTGTGTGCATAGTGTGTCTTACCAGTGTGTATATAAGTGTGTTTCTTCATATCAGACTTCTGGTGGAATCTCTTTCCACAGTACTGGCAGGGATATGGCCTTGTGTCTGAATGGATTAGCAGGTGCGTAGAAAGGGTGGAAGAGCGCTTGAATGTCTTTCCGCACATCTTACACTCAAAGCTTTTCTCCTGACCAAAGGTAAAGTCACGTTAACCATCAATTCATCAGCAACAATATCAACAATTAATCATTTCCCTCACAAACAAAGTTCCAAATTACATGAATTTCACAAGTTCATATTGTTTAATTTCTTTGGAGGACTTTGTAGATAAAAATATTAATTTCAGCCAGAGCCATCTAGAAGAGAGAGTCGTGCCAACGGAGGTTAGAATTTCTCAATAGTCACGTTATTCATGTAGATGCAAAACAGTTCCAGGAAGTGCTTGGCGGCATTTGAAGTGATTAATACAGACACATAACTGACATTTTTCACAATTAGTAGTCGATAAATTGAACTATTTACATTTATAATATATTTTACAGTAATCTAACTTCCGGGAAATTTTACGAGGTTCCACAATACGCCATTGCTGTAAGAAAACAGTCCATTGGAGTAAACAAAGTTGATGCAACTCTCTCTTCTTCATGGTTCTCTGGTTTCAGCGTACCTGTGAGTGAACGTTCATGTGCTGTTCCAGACTGACGGCGTGGCCAAAGGTTTTCCTGCAGATGTTGCATCCAAAGGGACGGGTCCCACTGTGAGATCTTCTCACGTGCACCTCCAGCCCGTGGGGGGTTGAAAACACCTGAAACAGTCCGTGCACGAACATTATGAAATATTAGCTTAGTTATGAAAAATCTTTAACCACAGAATAACATAGGTTAGAAAAATGTACATTTAAAATCTGCTGCCCTCCCACACAGGTGTTTGTAGACTTTATTATCTTCCCATGTCTGTCATTTGTTGTGGGACGTATTTTATGATTGATTATTTTGTGTATAGTAGTTTGCTATATCAGCAAACTGCCAAATTGGCAGCATAGCTCCACCTGTCTTCAACCAGTGAAGCATTCTAATCAGCACAAGGAACTAGAAACACCTGCGGCGGTTTTAAAGTTGCAAATGTTTATATCTAATCTATTACACTGACACAAACGTAAAATCCATATTTTTCTAGTTTTCTTATGTGTACTTATATATTTTTTTATATGTTTTGTGCTTTTTATTGTTTTATTATAGGTATAGTCATTCTGGATGAAGCTTGTTGATATTTTAAACTCCATCAAAACAAGAACACATCTCCCTTAAGGTGCTCTCTCAGAAGCTCAGCCCCACACATTGGACACACATTGTCAAGGCTAGGATATTGTTGTGCGGGTGCGGTCTGCACCACTTTGTTGAATTCCCAGGCATTTACATAGCCAAGGCTTGGTAGAAACACCTGATTAATGTTTCAACACGCACACAGAACGGGTAGCTAGTAAGTAGAAATTCACAGAATTTTATTTTAAAAAGGTGTAGCTTTCAATTTTAACACCTTGTTTTGTGTTTTGAGCATATTTAACTTGTGGAGTTAAGATATTGTCGCTCACAACATCTTTCAGAGTGGGCAACAAGCTAATACCAACTGCTTTGTGACGTGTTGGCGTATACCTTGTCGCAGGTGATGCAGTGGTATGTGTTGGAGTTTGGGGAGTAGTGGGTGCTGCAGTCCATAGGCTGCTGGGGCTGAGGGCTGTGGCCGACCGGAACGCCGTATCGGCCACTGGCGTGCTGCAGTACCGTCGGGCTGAACGTCATCTGACGAACGTCGTAGGAGGCGGGCGACATCTGCTCCCATCCGTATGTAGGCTTGAAGTAGGGCGGGAATTCTGCTAAATGAGCTTCTGGGCACATACCAAGTAAATATAATAAATTATTAAATAATGTTTTATTTTTATTTTGTTTACTTTTTGTAACCTTGTACTTTGAAAGGTAGATCAAAGGTATATATAATGTAGAGATATAATAGGCCTATTATTGGGCTATATTAACATAGTGGAGTATATTTTAAATCCTTTTTTTGCACAGGGATTTAAAAATATTGTGTATATGTTCAGATTTTGCAAGATATATGTTTTTTTTCTGATGTGTCAATCCAATAAGTGATTGGACCACCATTTGCCAATCAACATGAGAATGATTTCCTAAACACAAACACAAATTGGGGTCATCACCAACTGAATTGCCTACCTGGATGTTGATTGGGTGATGGTTTTATAACCATAAACGGCTTTGAACTGTGACATTTGTGAACTTTCAACAGCAATATGGTTTGTAGTTCTATGGCTACTCAATCCATACTATGGCATGTATTTATACAAAAAACAAGTCATAGTAGTAATTTGTATGACAGAATTTAGTTAAATTGTTCCTTTGTCTGACCACTAGGGGCAGACCTGTGTGTATCGCCCGTAACACACAAACAACAATGTGTGCGTGTGCTCAGTCAAATAACAGTGCTTTAAATTCTAATATGTATATATCCTCTCAAACTAGTGATTGCATTGCCTACTTATTAGAGGCAAAATAGTATTTTTGCTTGGGTATGAACATAATCCCAACCTGGAGATTTAGGCCTATTTGCATGTGAGGTAAAATATCCTATTTGAAATGACTCGCACTCACCAGCTAAGTAGTATGGCTGTGTAGGCGTGACAGAGGTTCTGGTTGGTTCTGGGTGAACAAGCAAGTCGCATTCAAGCTCCTCTTCTTCCTCTTTGTCGAATGTAGAGTGCGCCAAAAAGGAAGGTTTCTCAGCTGACTCAGGTCTTTCTGGAGAGCCCGGACTCTCTATTTCTGATGTAACAGCTGTAATATCCAAATATGGTTTAACTTAAAACAAATGTAACCGCTCAAAATGCACATTTTCAAATGTTTGGAAGAAAAGTACACTTGTGATTTTAGTTTTTCAAAAATAATTACGTCTTTATGCCCAGTTTACTGCAATTGCTATTGAATATGCGACTTATTGCGATATACACGCAAATTGTAGCATTATTTAACATTATCGATTGTTAATGTTTTGTCCTTTCTATCTTGGACACGTTGCATTAACTTAACATCTTTGCATATTCTATTATAGACATTTTTTCTTACCTGTGTGTATTGGTTCAACAGGTCTGTCATCATAAGATCTATGAACATTGTAAGATGCGCACCGTTTATTTTTCACCAAAAAAGACCGTGGCATGTTTGTCTGTGGGATAGTAAAACAAAGTTGTATTTATTTTTGTAAATTAACGTTAGAAAATGTATACACCATCATAGATATATAATATAACATATAATTTTGGCAAAAATACCTGAAATTGGTTACAGTCAATAGGTTGTAATTTAAAAAAAACGTATGCCATAGCCTAATAATAGGACGCCTTTCAAGACACTCAAGGACATACGCATGCCATATGCTACTTACTTTTGCATTGTCTACTATAGATTAAAATGATAAATATAGCTACATTTTGGGGATTTTATTTAGGATAGGCTATTGCAAAAATAATACAATGCCAATGAAATTAATGTATTCAGATAATTATTCCTTAACTGATCGAAACACATGTTAATTAAGTTGTCATTGAAATAGACTACCCTTTATTTTTACATTTAATAATAATGTAGGCCTATATCTTTGGCTACTTTTTTACTGTATATATATTACACATTTATCCATTGACTCTAGTTAGGATACTCACCTTTAATTTGTCAAATTGCAGTTATTAAAATGAAGAATATATTCTACAAGACTCCAATAGTTATATCCTAAAATCCTTTTCCAAACGTGCGAACCAAAGCACTGTAAACCATCACACTTGTTACTCGTTCTCCCCTCCCTGATTTTCAATCAGATAATTTTGCGCTGGAATCTGACTGTGGTTTTAACCAATGAGAAGCCAACTAGCAACTGGACATTTGCGTAAAAAACACACAGGCCCAAGCAATGAGAATATGCTGTCCCGCTGAGCTCAAAGTCTCAACTCAAGAAAATACGAATTTGTATAATGTTGGGTTAATAAATAGACTAGGGACATTAAACACGCATCTAATAGAATAGGCCTATGACGACCCAGATCAAATTGGCTGTAAAATAACCTTAAAATAACAATAAATAAATAAACACATCAACGATATTAGAAAGAATTTTATTATCAACTCAGATCCAATGAAACGAACACATATCAATGTTTGATTTACAAGATTTCAATGGTGTGTGTAAGATTGAATTGAGTAGGCCTAAGATTTAAGTTGTATACTGTAGCTCCGGCACCTCCAAAGATACACACACAGAACAAGTCTAGCAGATTAACCATGTTTACTCACGGCTCAGCTGTTGCGGTATTCTATTAATATTAATTAGTTCCTGACAGATTTCTATAGAACTATAGCATCCTTCACTGTAACACTGCTAAAGTTAATTAAGAAACGACTATAGGTACTATATAGGTAGGCCGTCATGTTTTAACATATTTTGAAAATGTGGTTTTGTTTCTAGGACTGGAACGTTAATTATACACATTTGTTGCCTACCTATAATATATATTTTATTGGTTTATTATTTGATCAATTAGGCTATATATAAGCCTCAAATTTGTATGATTATAACGCTAAATTAACTAAAAGGCAACAGAATACAAAAGGGCTATATATTAGATTGTTTGATATGTATGTTGTAGCTTTTAGGCGTATTAGAATATTATATTATATTATATTATATTATATTATATTATATTACAGCATGTATATATGTATGTATGTGTATGTATGTATGTAGCCTATATTATTATTATTATTTTTTAGGCTATATACATATTTTTTTAATTCTTCAAAAAATCTTTGAATGCATTGCAGAAATAGAGAACAGTAAATTATAATAGCATAAAAACTACAAAACGCAACACTTAATTACACTTTTCAGTCAGGGGGCAAAGTCAGTGTAACCTAGATACGTACAGTCGTGACATCTTGTGGTTAAATATAGATTTATCAAGCAAATTGTGAATAACTATCACTGCCTGGATCATGATACCTGGGCCCTCACTGATATAATTAACATAATAACATTTCCTTAAGAAGCATAGACTACATAAACAAAGCAAAAATAGTTACTGTAGGTGGTTTATTGTGTATTTTTAAACATGTAGGCCAGGGATAGGCTACATACAAGCCAGAATTGAATGCATGTCCTCTGAAATACCGCTAGATGGCGACATCAACCGTTACTTAATAAGGTTTAGCGTGTCGCCTGTTAATTACGTCACGTCTAGTGGCGGAAGTTAAACGGGTATATTTTCAGTTGTCCTAGAAACTCAGAATAGGCTCTGGGACCTTAGCGGGAACCACGGATCATTGTCGTCCATGGCTTGACTTTAGTTGAGATTGAGAGGCTGTCTAGTGTCTTTGTATTTGATACGGTACCGGTAGGGGCAAGTTTTGAACATGACCCAACAAGGTGCTGCACTTCAGACTTACAACAACGAACTGGTCAAATGTAAGACATTTTATATTGTCAGATGTATTGTTGTACAGTAGTCCATGTGTTATATCTATTGCCGTTGTAAATCTTGTTATTAGCTATGTATAAACATGGATTTTATGATTATGAGCTCAGCATGCTGCATGGTTTGCTCAGGTACTGTATTTTGACTGACTGAGCTATAAGGTACCGTACGGTGCAGTACATTGGTAGTCTACTACCACTTTCCTTTTCACATACCGTACCGGTACAGTAGTTCTAGAAGATGTTGAAACTTGTTATAGCCTAACTACCACCCACCAGATTGATTTAGGAAAGTATAGACTAACGTTAGTCTATAGTTGTTGTTGTTATTGTAGTAAAAACAATAACGTTAAGATAGTTATTTTGAATATAAAAATAATGAAAACTGAAAGATGCATCATCTTTTGTCATTAAGTAACATAATTGGTGAAGAATATTCTTTAAAAAAAAATTAGGTCTTTAATTTTCAGGCTACCGGTATGTTGCCTAGAGATCTTTTTTTTATTTTTATTTTTTACTATTATGTCCAAAACTCTAGTGAAATGTATGATTATTGAAAATACTTTCATCAGTGTGATAACTATACTTTGTCCTTGTTTTATATGAGTAATTACTTCGTTATATTTGTCATCACAATATAATTATTACGCCTGGGTGGATATATGGGCTCTCAGGTACACATTCTATAAAGGAGCTTCGATGCAAGTGACAAACCACTCTGTAAGGTGTCTGTGAAAATGACACTCTCTCTCCGACAGGTATCGAGGAGCTGAGCTCGAAAAGGGAAGATCTAAACCGTCAGATTCAGCAGGAGGAAGAAGAGAAAGCTCGTCTTCAGCACGACATTCACGTGCTCACCGAGAAGCTGAGCAGGGTCAACGAGAGCCTGGCCCAAAGACTTGCTGCCCGTGCCAGCTTCGACCGCACCATCGCAGAAACAGAAGCTGCCTATATGAAGGTTTGTTTCTGGATGCTAAGAGAATGTTACTGATTGGCCAGTACATCGCTGCTTTGTGTGATGCTCTCCCACCTTGGCTGCCAGCAGAAAGTTGTCAATGCAAGCACTTTCATGTTAATCATACAGAACTCCCTACTCTCTCACTGTTCTGCTTTACGTCAGCAAACAAAACCTCCCTGGCTTCACTTATTAACCATAGCAAAGCATCTAGTATGAACTAGTTTAAAGGTGGTATGCGCTTTAGCAGGTGTGCTTTAC
Source organism: Forbesichthys papilliferus (assembly GCA_025399855.1). Lineage (NCBI taxonomy): Eukaryota > Metazoa > Chordata > Actinopteri > Percopsiformes > Amblyopsidae > Forbesichthys > Forbesichthys papilliferus. The sequence goes on along the minus strand of JAODOY010036016.1, from coordinate 10,620 downwards.
TTGTGATGTACTATGGTACATTTGTTTATTTCTTCAGTTTAAAGTAGCTTTCATACATTTCACAATTGTGTATAATAATTTAATGTAGTAAAATATGATTCATCCTACAGTATTTTTAAATAATGTGTTTTCTAGGAGTGACATTCCATAAATGTACCTGTGCCAAACAAATATGCATAAGTGAACCAACTATAAGATATGTGCATGTGCGTGCCATCTCCTGTCAGACATCAGTAAATGTTTTTTAATATTTTTCTCACTCCATTAGATCCTTGAAAGTTCTCAGGTCCTTCTCACGCTCCTGAAGAAGGAGACGGGAAACCTCAGTAAAGCAGCGAATCCCCGTTGACTGTCACGATTAATCACTGGATTGTGTTTTACCAACTTTCTTCACTGTCTTTGCGGTTACCTCTAGACAATTTTGTAATATATTTGATTATCTTATTCTATAGTTCATTCATATTTTGTATGTGTAATGTAAATTCTAATAAACGTTTGATATGTATGACAGAACGAAACATTATCATCAGTATCACAGAGTATAAACCACAGGGTAGCAGAATACATAACTGTTGTGGCACATTCATTTTAATACAATATGTAATGTTTATTGAGGATAACCCCCCCCCCCTCCCTTCTAATTAACTTTTATTTTCACTTGCATAACTTGGGAGTGAAATGTTATTTCAGGTTATATTGGATGGAAAAAACACACAAGCAGGGCAATAACAAATATTCAAGTCTTCTATTTATTGAGCTTTCAGTTTGTACACGTGACATCACTTAATTCCCCCAAAATCATTAACAAGTATTTCTTTACAGTTAGAAGATTTACAGACTAGGAACATATGAGTACGAGATGAAGCCTCTACCATAGTCATTACAGTATGATGTACACAAACAGCTGTTTCAAATAAGGGAAAATACTGCGGTCCAAGGCAGAAAGAGGGTGGTCTGTATGACCTCCCTCTGTACACTTAAGCACTCATTCAACATCATGTTTTTACATCTGAGCAACAGACAATAGGTCTTGGCGGTGTCACAAAACACGACCACCTGATAAACTGCCCCTGTGGAGCCTACGTTTGATTAAAATACCAACATAGACCAACGATTACTAGCTAATGACTTTCTTGGGAAATTGGACTGTAAAGGCAGCAGAAACGTGGGTGGGATGGATTAGCCTGTCTCAATGGGACAAAGTGGGGCATCTAGGTAAAAGTCCTAATTTGAAAACACCACCGCAGCCAATATTATTCTATGTGGAAAAAATTATAATTGGGAGTTCATTCATAACTGATTTCAAGACCAGGGCTCCCACCACTTGGGCCAATGTTAGATAACAGGATATACACACACACGGCCAACAATCGCAACATTTTATTGCAAAGCGATACAAATCTTAAACAAGGACATGGCATCGATCAGCAGTGCATTCAATATAACAATATATTCCCCAAATGTTACTTCCTTTTAAAATTAGAACACCCAGTATGTGAAACAAAATATTACGTAACACATTTTCTTTACTAGATAGAATATGTTTTTATTATTTTATAACATGTCGTGGTGTACTGTTTTCATAAAAAGGAATGTAATTTTGGAATAAAACATTGTGCAGTTATTCCTTACCGTTAGGTGCAAAACAAAGCTAAATGACAATGACAGTGCAAATTTGAAAACAAAATTAAATAAAACTTGAGAAATCTATATCAATTCCATCTGATAGACTAATTCCATATTTGTCTGTATCTTGACAACACTAGCGAAACATTTAATTTAGGAAAATATAAAATAAGCAATAAATAATTATTAAAAAATATGTTGGAACATTGCAATTATACATCAATACTGGAGTACATCTGCAAGATAAAATGAATGTGAGCAGTTGCTGTTACAGCAACACTTCAATCAGTTGGCATTATGAGTCAAAATATTGTGGAAAATTGGAGCAGAATATAAAAATCTTAAAAACAAACATTTTGTTACATGTTAAATCCTTCAAACAAATGAACATCATCTTGCAATCACTCACAAACATGCCATGTAAAAAAAACCAACCAAATCTATGATTTCTTCAGTATTGAAATTGAGTGACTTTATGGAATGTCAAAGTACATGAGGTCTGTTAACAGGTTAGGTGCTTTAGTCTATTAATAGCACCCTTACACACTAGCAGTTTATATATCCAACTGGTTTATAGTCACTGGTCTCAGACATGCTAACTTCATCTTTAAACTTGAATAAATAGCTGTTTCCAGGAAGCGAGGAAAATATGTAATTGTAGGTAAGATTTTGATACAATTGTCAAGTCAGGGCTACATTCGTTTACAAAGATATGGTTATGCACAATTTAAAGTCTGCATCTTCCTGCATGTGTATAGTATTAGTAATATTGACATACAGACATTATTGGCCAAGGTCACTTTTCAAGCTTGTCTTCAGAAATCATACATTGCAAATTAATTACAAAATAAAGTTCACAGGGAGTGTTCATTGTAATTGACTTGCCATTTATATTGTTGCTAGCTTTAAACAAAGTCCCGTAGCTAGAAACATACAAAAACTTAAAATACATTACAGAAGCATTACAGTAAAAGACTACAAACTAAGTTGCTGGTTGAAATCTGAACATGCATGTACAAAAACAAGACAAATAATTACAACTGTGGCACCCTTTTAACAGTTTCTTTTGTTTTTATCGCTGTTTGTTTTTTTAAATCTGCCTAGCAAGCAGGGTCCACCAGAGGGAGTACATTTGAACAACTTGCCAATGACATGTTTCCATGCTAACACTGAACTCTGTCACCATGGCGATACGTACAGATGGGCACTGGTGGCATTCTGTTCTTTAAATCATTTGGTCACTCACCTCCACAAGTCGGTCTCAACAACTTAACGTCTCCCAAAACAGAAGGAAATATGAAAACACAGACTTATATAGATAAACAGACAGACGGACAGTCATCGAGGCGGAAGGGCCACAGCCAGAAGCTTCTTCTGGAATTCCTTCAACCATAAGTACACAGTGTAGATGTGAGAGTCTTCGGTCCATATTTTGACAGTTCAGTTTGAGTCTGACATATCACTTTTGAGATTAACAAATCAGTATATGGCATACGGAGGTCAGGAACTCGACAGATCAACTGCCTTGAATAGCTGGCGAAGACAGACCTGCTGCTTTTGAGTGCTGTGGCTGTTGACTATGAGTACGTCAGACGTAGTGGTGTCTTCCAGAAACAGGATGGAGAAAAAAAAAACACTTGGCACCAGCCAAATGCTGGTACATTTTGACTAGCTAGTAAATTTGTCAGCCTGAATTCAAAACAGTATTTTCAATTCAGAAAATTACCTTACGGGTGTTAATCAGTCAGTGACGGCAGTTGAGTTTTGTAATACATCTGTAAGTGTGGGCAGTAAATGAAAAATTGGTAGTTTCCTGTCCAGGTAAAGTGTGCTTAGAGTGTGTTTGTGTAGTTGAGATACGACAGGTCTCGTTGTGTCCAGAGGTGCGATTAAAATAGGCGAACATTCGTGGCGAACATGTTTGCTCTGAACTTGAATTTTGAACGATTTGTGTAAACATTTAAAAATATTAGATTTAAACTGTCACCCTTCGTCCAGCGTCAATGTGTCTTCGCCGTGAACTACCTCTTCAAACCTCAATCAGTCTTCTCAAACCGTTTGCTTTTGTTCGCAAACGTTCACGGCGAACACTAAGCAAACGGAAAACTGTTTAAATATGTTTGCAAATGTTTGCCAATTCTGAACGCACCTCTGGTCTCAATGGTGTGGGACTGGTCTCATTGGTGTGGTACTGGTCTTTCTGCTGTACAGTCGCTCCTCCACAGCCTTCAGAAGTAAAGAGCAGGCTCGCTGTTGAAGTCCGAGAGAGATGAGCTGGTCGCTGGAGTGAGCTGAAACAAATGAAATGGTACAGATATAAATAGTAGGCCATACATTCAGTTTCGTTGATCTGATGATTGTTGATCATGAGAACAATTGAGAACAGAAAAGAGAATAGAGCTGAAGATCGATATTATTTATGGGGTTCCCACTGGTCCTGGCATTTCAGGAATATCATAGAATTATGAAAAGTCAGCAGTTTGATCATTTTATTGGGTCAAATCATGGAATTTCAGAAAATGTTCTTTGCAGCATGTTATAATTTTACTTCCCATTTATAATGTTTACAGGATGTGGTATTACATGTGATATTAAAAAAAATGTCTGAATGTTTACACGAGCAGCAGTACCTACGCAAAATATCACCACATTATTTTTGAATTTGTTTATCGTCACCATGCTGGCTGGCCCTGTTTTTCTGTTCATTGTAGGTCATTTTCAGGGTTTATTTGTCAGTGAAACACGGGGAAAAGTCAGTGAATATGCCATTTGACTTAGAGTGGGAACCGTATATGAATGAAAAAATATTTATTAAAATGTTGATAATTCAAAGCTCATACAATGATTCTGGTTTAGGGTACTGCAAATGTTAAACGCATTACATTTCTTTTACATTTATTTGATCCGATAAAAGGATTCTCACCATGACCTGCTCAGACATCGGTGTCTGTTGGTAGCTATTGTCCCCTTGGTAAACCGGGTCATCAAGCTTGTGCTCCTGCCAAGCAGTGAAATCCACTGAATGTTTTGGAACGTAGTTGGACAGATCTGAAATGGCAAAATACACAAACGTTGATGTGACATAACAAGCACGTGGATCAGATGCAACTTTTAAAAAAAGTCAATACATATTATCAAGACGATGTGGAATATTGTTCTTCAGTTGGAAAGTGAGTCAACAAAAATATGAACTTCAGCCTTATTATATGTTGTGTAATGTCTTGTATGGCCTGTAGGTGACACCACCTACCATCAATCTACACTTATTCCATGCCTTAACCCCACTCCACCCATTTCTTTTATTCATCCATCTTTTTTGTATTCTGTGTAATGTATTCCTTGGGCAATACAATAATGTTTTTAATCTGTTGATCTGGGAACACAGTTTCTCTCTCATTTATACCAGTGGTTCTCAAACTGGGGGTTGCGAGACACAAAGATGATTTTCAGAAATGAAATAACATTTTTAAATGATTAAAGTGGCATAGCCATAATTGTTAGCAGTAGTACAGTTTATACATCACTTTGATGTATTCTGCTAATAGCCTGTATTAAAATACTATCAAATAATAATATGGCTGTCATTCTTCTACCACCTCTGGGGATAGCGGGGCACTGTTACTTTAAGGGGTCACAAGCTGAAAGGTTTGAGAACCCCTGCTTCATACCATAACAAAAGAATGCATACGTGACCTTTTTTCTTTCTTTTGCCCTTTTCCACTGTAAATTCCCATCTTGTTCCATAGCATAATCGCTAACTGGTCACTAACTGACATTCCCGCCACTGTTACGGAAACGTGCCATGACGCTGTAGGGCCAGACTGCAGTGCTGAATATACACGTGAAGTGCTACGTATAGTATACAGACACACACAGTGATGAACCTATCATTTAAACGGTTTCAGCATTCTCCTTTGCTGCATTACCGGAGCTGTTGGCGGGGGAGGTGGTGAAGCTGGGCCGAGGTATGTGTATGCGGCCCACCATGCTGGGCTGGTCATCCGACACCTTTCCTTCGGGTCTCCCGCCCTCCTCCTCCTCCTCATCCACCTCACCATCGTCGTCGTCATCGTCGTCGTCTTCCTCGCTGTCCCACACGCTGCCCTCAGAGGGATACTCAAAAGTTTTCTGCAGGCTCGACTCGTTGAATGAGATCTTTAGCTGAGAGAGGGAGAGAGAGAGAGAGAGAGAACGGGTGAGGAGGGATGTAAAGGCAGCCGTCTCTTATAGCTCCGCCCTGATTGGACATTTCAATGGAGGTTTGATGTTGAAGAGCCCACCGGAACAACCGCCCAATTACAGATAGACGCATCACGCGAGGTTCAGTGTTGGGCCTAGAATGTATTACTAATGCTTCCGGGGATTGGTTTTATAGGAGTGATTTATACACAGACTTTGTACTGAACTGCCCATAGCTGATATGGGGTTGTTTCCTCAACCAAAAGGTCCTGGCCCGGGACTCCTCGGTTCAGCCCAACATGAGTATGACTTAAGAGGCCAAGCTTTTGCATCCATTGTGTGGGTGTGAAGTGTAATGGCTGGCGGACACCTTTTGCCTGATTCAGCATTTTGAATAAGTCACAGACGGCCAGGCAAGACAAACATAGCAAACAATCATGTTCTCTCACAAGCACCAGAAGGACTTCCAGCTAAACATACAGCCGCCATAACAGACGTAGGAGTGAAGACAGCCATACAATTCGAACAAAATAGGTAAAACACGCAGCGTCTCTGGACTCATTGTTTCACTATTTATTTTCAGTTGCGTGTGTGTATTCCAATGCTTTAGACTTGGAGTAGCCTAAACACAATACCTGACTCATAATCAATTGCCATTTTGATCCCGACACACCCAGGGTGCACCATCCTCTGGAGTTGATGTTGTCTTAGTGGATTAGGTGATGCGGCTAGCAAGGTTTCTAACACCTGCTACTATAACGTAAAAGTAGCTAATGAGAAAAAGTCTAATAAATTGAACAAACGGCACCAAAATATTGTTACCAGTAAGCAAACCAACCACGACCAACCACCAAGAGCAGTTAGGGTTAGGTGCCTTGCTCAAGGACACCTCGCCACACGGTGAGGAGTTAGCCGAGATCGAACCTGTGACTTTTGGATCACCCGTCGCCCTGCCCCAGTAGTAGTAGTAACAATAGTAGCAACCAACTTTTATCTATGTAAAAGATATACTAGTACGTTGTAATCCAAGCTCTGGTTCTTTATTTTCATGTGTGGCCAGGACACAGATTAGTGTGCGCATTTGTGGGTTTCCAACGAAGCATTTATGCCCCAATTTTAGCTCAAGGCACAAACGGCATTTTGGTCATGTCCATATTTATTTTTGCCATTTTAACAGTAGATACACGGTTAGTGCGATACTATATTGATAATGTGCTGCGGGTTGACATTAAACCAGGTTTCACTTTCCGCTTTCTAAAGACAGCAATGTGCCAATGTTAGACCGCGCTTCGTGTTTAGACCAACACACCCACGAGTGCTAAAATTGGCGCGAGTGCATTTGCTCTATAAACAATGTAGATAAAATGGATGTGAAAATGATAACTGGGTCGGTCTTAAACTAACAAAGACTTGCGTTTGCGTCGATTTACACAGGGTGTAATATAGGGCTCTTTGTTTTGATTTAAGATGCTGGTGTGCTTAGTATGACATCTAGTGGTAGAAAGTCATATAGAACCACTTTAGCCAGACACCATCACTTGTAGGTCCATTCCCACCGAGGAGAACAGGGAACATTGGAAGCTTGCAGGAGACAATGGCACCGTGACCAATGGTCTGAAAGCCTATTGTAAGACAGGCCCATTTGGCAATGCTTCAGTGGACTGCAAACATGGATTCGTGTGGCGAGACAGGCCCTTGCACTTTGTTGTACCACATAATCACAACATGGCTGCAAATTATGGAGCCAAAGAGCAGAGGCACGGCACAGACAATAAATGACATCAGATAGGTTTCACATTGAAACGAAACCTCTGTGAAACATGCAGGCCACTACATGGTTGACTAAAGGATAGACAGTATTTTTAATTAATGCCAATCTTCCCTGATGACATGATGGATGGGGATTTGATGTACCTGGCTACAAATACACTATATGCTGCCTGCCTGGGCTCTACATATGACCCTAATCAGGCTGTCTCTAGATGACCTACATTGGGGTGTTTGATATGACCAAAGTATCATCTCGCGATATAGATTATTTTATATCCCGATAACGATACATATCACGATATATAAAGTTCTGTAAATTAATCCAATGACCAGCCCGTCCTACACCCCCCACCCCCACCCCACCCCCATTCTCTTACCAGGCGTGTGCTCACATTCATAGAATATGAACCAGCCTGGACCGGCACTAACCAGTATGAACCAGTCCAGCGTGCACCAGCACTACCCCAGCACTAACCAGTATGAACCAGCACTACCCCAGCACTAACCAGTATGAACCAGCACTACCCCAGCACTACCCAGACAAGGGAACACAAGAGAATAAATACCAGCACACAGGACAGGCCATTGGACAGGGAAGTAACAAGGGGGCAGGTGAGTCCTGTAATCAACACAAGGACTGGAAAGAGATGGGAAAACACACAAAGACAACCGACAGACACAAGACGAACTGACTGGGGCAGGCGGACCAAAGCGAAGAAGACAAAATGGCACTGTAACAGTGATACTTGGAACTGTACTAATTATGAAACGCTCTGGATTGAAGTGTTAGCCAAAAATGAGTCAATCGTACATACGCTGAACTAAAGCCTAAACAAAACCTTCCACCCACTGCAGAGATAAATACAGCACTCGAATTGCACAAAATTAACCCTGTATGGTGTTCTGTATGCAAGTCAAATTTTTAGGTTGTGATTATTTTTAGATTGTGATTATTTTAAGGCGTTATATGGAGATTAAAATGATTACTAGCTGCCACCTACACAAACTAGCACATATGTCAAGGGGGCTGTAGAATTTATGTATTCCACTAAACATTTAAATAATAGTGAAAGGAAAGGAAAATGTGTGTGAATGGGAATTGTGTCAGGAAATCCTTTCCGGCCCAGCCAACATAATATGTCCGTGTGCACACACGCACGCACGCACGCACGCACACGCACACACACGCACACGCGCGCACACACACACACACACACACACACACACACAGCAGTGGCCTGCCACTGTAGATCCAGTTGAACTTGAAGGTTGGCTTACTTGGAGTGGACCAACAATGCAATATCATACGTAGCTTGTTAACAGCAGTGGGTGTGTACTTAGGTGCTGCGAGTGCGGTTATTAAGGGGTGTGTATCAATTCAGAATCGGAATATGAGGCATGTCCAGTTGTGTGTGTGTCTCGATTACCCCTCTTGTGAAATACAAACAAAGATACCAGCTTAACAGTTTTCTAAAGAGACTATGATGCATTTGCTATGAAAAGCCTCTCACACGGTGGCCGTCTTTCTGGATCCCAGATTGCAGCTGTGTGGTTAATAATACATACGTGTGGTTAATATTCGCACAGCACAGAAGACATGCCACTACTTAACTACAGTTACAATTATCTATAATTAGCACCTGGCGGGACGGGACAAACTCCAGGTAAAGCAGATAACACCACCGAATACAAAGGGTCTGATGCAGCCAACCAATGTGCTGTTAAAAGGAAGTAAACATTAGTAGAACATAGACGCAAACAAGCTTAAAGGCGGGGTTAGTCATTGTCGAGAACGCTTGCTAACATCGATCTGAAATCAAAACTAAATATCTCCGCGGTGCTGCTCCACACATTGTGAAGCAAAGTGTGGAGCAGTGGCTTTTACTGATACGAGCGGTGTTCTCTGCTTTGCTTATGTTCATATTTACAGAGCCAAGGCTGTGTAGAAGTATCGGATCTTTTTTTTTTTTTTACACGCACAGAACTGTAAAATAGCTAAATGTGAGGGGCTCTTTGGTGAATTAGACAAAACGTGTATTCGCTTACAAATAGCTCGCAATAGCTGACTACACCTTTAATCGGGCTTAAATATTCCATAGCAGCCAGGATGTATAACTAGAAAACAACGTGGAAAGAAGGATTAATCAAAGTCCTGAATGTACACTTTCCCCCAACATACATATACCTTAGAATTACAGCCAAAACAGACATCAGGGAGTTAACTGACAGTGTTTGTATTCTGGTCACGCTCAAGGCACTCACACAGCTGTACCCAGGTGCATCATGGGAATATGTACAAAGCCATGACAAGAGATATCAAGTGCTTGAAAATGTCAAAGCACGGAATGAGCTCACAAGGGCCATCTTATCACTTGCAGCCTTTATATCAACAAAAGATGCAATTCTAATGAAGGCAGACCTGTGATATTTGCTGTAACTGATATTCAAATAAAAACGGTTTTGGTAAGCTCCCTGATTTGTTCTGCTATACAAATCAACCTGGATTTGTTTGTGATATAGGCGGCCCCAGTGGGTGTGAATCATATCATTAGCTGACAACCAACAGAACTACCAACCTGAACTGGTTTATGGGATTATACATCTAGCCGGCCGTTCTGTATGCTGAACAAATGAATACAGTGTTTCTACATAGCACTGACTATGTAAATGAAAACACAAACAAAGTTGTGCACCATCCAACATAACCCCATGTCCAGGGTTGTGTAGGTTATGGTACAGTTATCCGGACTACATTATTCATTTAAAAAAATTATATTTTTTGGTTAAGATTAGGTCTATTTCTGTATTTATTCTACCTTCTGGTTGAAGTTGGGTCTCTGTCTGTAACATTTAAGATTAGGTCATCCAGAATACTGTATTTTCACTGGTTAGGCCACTGGGTTAAGGTCAGGGGTTCACATTCATCTAGGGGTTCTCCGTTTGTGGTCCGAATATACCGGAAAGTGCCTGTAGGGGTGCACGATATTGATCAAATGTGATATTGCGATATTGATCATGAAAATTGCAATATCGATATTAATTTCG
>JAODOY010036005.1:0-21176 GCA_025399855.1 Forbesichthys papilliferus | reverse complement strand
AGAGTATTCGAATACTCGTTCGGAAATACCATCAAGTATTCGAAACCTGTAAAATGGTATTCGGGACAGCCCTACAGCACATATAACATGATGCATAAGACACCAAACACAGCCCATATAACATGATACATAAGACAACAAACACAGCCCATATAACATGATACATAAGACACCAAACACAGCCCATATAACATGATGCATAAGACACCAAACACAGCCCATATAACATGATGCATAAGACACCAAACACCAGCACATATAACATGATACATAAGACACCAAACACCAGCACAAAAAATAGGGAGAAAGTAAGAGACACAGCTACCTCCGCAGGGCCATGCAGGTGTGTTTGGCCGTCTGTCGGCTAGAGAAAACCTGGTCATCGCTGAGTCCTGACACCTGCACATCAACGGCCAGGATCTCCAAAGTACTGATCTGTAAGGAGGAAGGCCGGGCGCAACAACAAGCTCAGGTTTACATGTGATTCTGGATTCGCTTACTGTTTTGCATATATCATTGTGTCTGTAGTCTTAACAGTTCCGTCCTAACTATGGATGAGACGATATACAATATTATTGTTGCTATAAAAATACTGACGATAAACATATCGTGGTCAATGTGATAATCATGAATATCCTCTCATAAGTATGAATATTTTTACAATTGACTTATATAACAGCTGTCTAGCTCACTAGTTCAATTGATTTACTAGCCTGCATCTTTCCAGTTAATCACCGCCATGGCTGAAAGCCTGGCTTGCCCATTGTGTCCCCCAAATAAAAAAAATAAATCATATTTGTTGAATTACTGACTTCAAAACTAAGAGTCACACAATAATAATAATAATAATAATAATAAGTCAGTTGACAGAAAGAATAATACTTGATGGCGTGTTAACATGTGCAGGTTGTGTGAGGGGAACCAGCTCAAACGTGTAGTCGTTGAACGTGATGAACACTGACCAGGTTGAACAGGCGTCGCAGGCCGTCCTGCCGCTCAAACAGCTGCAGGACCACCCTGAAGGAGAAGGAGATGGAGAAGAACATGGTGGCATGGCAACAGCCCGAGGCGTGAGACGACTCCAGCAGCCACAGAGCGTAGGACACCATGTCGGAGAGCACGCCGTCCGGCAGCGTGCACACCTGGAGCGCACAAACACACATACACACTCCTAGTCTCAGCCTCTCAACATCCATTTAACACTATATCACACAAGCAACTGAACGTCTGATACTGTAGCACTTTCGGGAAGTGGGTTACTGTTGATTTTCACTGGCTGCTAGCATTACTAACAAGTTTGTGTCCTTAATTCCGGTGTGAATTTACTCAATTCAGTTTACTAATCAGTTTATATTTATAGTAGCCTATAAATGTAGCATACTTTTTTAACAAATACATGCAAACAGCCATGTCGCCAAGTTCCCCAACAAATTCCTCTGTCCGACTTGGTCGTTGAGTTACATAGTTACATAGGTCATTGGACATGTCAATCAAAATACCTCTCATCAAGTAGGCGGATCTTGAAGCAGTTAGCCAGGGCTGTGTTCCAGACTTTACGCAAGTAAAGGCTAGCTCTGCAAAACTACAGTGCAACTAACAGAGCGGTGTGAGCTGCCGAGACAAATCTGAAAGAGACTCACCCTCTCCATGGCATCCTGGTTGTAAGCCAGGTAGTACAGGCAGAGGGAGACCCCCGTGGCAGCCATTGACGGTCTGGGGATCTCCAGGAGTTTCTGGACTCCTCCGTGAGCAATGAACTCCCCTGCAAACTTCTTATGGAGGAGCAGGGAGGCCAGATACTGGAGGGGGGAGAACACAAATGTATTGAAAACACTGCTGTACTACCAAGATTAAAAAAAACTATGAATGGAATATAATAGGAGCAACGTAAATAAAACTAATGAAAAGGGATCTAGTGTTCCATGCGTGTTTGCAGACCACACTCTATGAGGACAAGCAGAGATGAGGACTGGCTTATCACCGACACGCAGACATAATCGTTACTGACCCTTGCAAAAAAAAGGCCCCCCCATCATACAAATCTATATTTCATGTTGTGTTATCTAAAGACTAGTAAAACAGATAATTAACAAATGCAAAACAAATTTAAAGCCAAACGTCCTCTCTGAAATACAATGGTGTTAAACAAACCAAGACAAATTTGAATTATATGATGTCTTTAAAAAAGGACTTAGTGGTTAACGTAATGTTAAACCAATGAGAATAAAATAAGACAAGTATGGAGGTAAACTGCAAATCAATCGTAAATTATAGTGAGCATGTGACCCCTTGTCTCACTAGGATTATTTTGTGTGTGCACTTGCCAAATATGAAACAAGGCATTTACAGTATTACCAGCAGAGCTTCAAAGGTCAGCTGGACATCTTTTGTCTGACCAAGGTCCACGTAGTTCATAAGAAGAGCTCTCGCGTCCAGCTGCATGAAAACTGCCAGTAACTGTTGGCCAGGGAGATGACATATAAAAAAAGTGTATTTATTAAGTAAGTTACACTAGATAATGAGGACAGTTTAAGAAACACAAGATATGTGCACACAGATGTGGCTGAATGTGAATTCTGTGAAAATATTCCTTTAAAAAAAAAAACTAAAAACAAAAACAACAACTACATTGACTACATAAATAATATTGAAAAAGGCAAATCCGAACTAAACTGAATAAAGGACAGCAACTTAAATGAATGCAGCTGCAGAAGAAAACAAACAAACAAAGTAATGAAGTTGCACTAGTCACCTCTTGGTAATCTCCCAAGGGCGTCAGATACTGCAGGATCAGCCTCTGCTCCATGGCCGGGCTCAGCGGAGACAGGCAGTAGTTTGAGCCAATCACCATGGAGCTCACCTCAGACCAGGGGGTGCTAGTGGAGGGCGGGGCGCTGCCGTCCCTCCGCTCCGTCTCGTCTCCCTGCCAGGACGGGCAGGAGGTGAAGTTGAGTTTCTGTTTGGCCTTCCTCCCGTTCTCCCTCACAGTCTTCCTCCTTCCGCCGCCTCCTCCTCCTCCTCCTCCCCCCTGCCTGCCCTCCATCTCCCTGGGTGCCGGGTCGGGGCCGGCCTGGTACACGGGGTCCGGGAGGAGACGCAGCGGCCCGGGGATGATTCCTCCGCTGCCGCCACTGCTGCTGACCCCTTTCTTCTGGGCAGAGCTCAGCAGGAAGGAGCGCTTGGACCTGGCCTCCAGCGCCGAGCCGCTCTGCTCCCGCCCACGGTTAGTCCGGTTCTCCTCGCCCTCCTCCTCCTGCTGCTGCTGCTCCTGCTGCTGCTGCTCCTGCTGGGCTGCGGCCGACGACGTGGAGCTGGAGGTGCCGGCGATGTCCTCAACGGCTTCCTCGGACTGCAGCTCACGCAGACGTCGAATCATGAGGGGAACCTGGGTGTGCATTGAGAGCACCGCAGGCAGTTTTACCAAGACGTTCTGATTCAAGTAGACACATGAAATGTAGGACTTTGGAAAGTGCCCAACTGACCAGTTGAGAGTTTTCATCCCTGTAGTTGGCAGCGATTTCCTGGCTGCTCATGGCTCTAGCCAGTAACCCGGTGGCATACACGGATAGTGGCCGCTCGGCTTCCTGGGCCCAACTGAACAGTTTCTCAACCAGGCCTTCCTGTGAGAGCAGAGAAGACGTTAATATCGCATTATAAACTTGAATATGATACAAAATTATTTTCCCAATGCAGGAGAACGTATAAATAATGTAAAATCTAATAATTCTAAGATACCTTCTCTTGGAAGACCACTGCACTCTCCAGGCCTGGCATGATGTTCTGAAGAAGGCGGCAGGCTGCTGTGTTGAGGCTCATCTCTCTGCTGGTCATCACGTAGCTGTCCAACAGCTGCAAACAGAAGGGAGACGTTATTACCAGACAATGTGATTATAGTGGCAAGATCTTGACTCTCCGCGTAAGGAACGCCCATAGCCAAAGCCATCCATGAGGCACAAGGAGACATTATTACTAGATAACGTGATTATAGTGGCAAGATCTTGCCTCTACGCGTAAGGAACACCTATAGCCAAAGCCATCCACAAGGCACAGGTAGCGCTGGACAATATGGACAAAATTTATAGCACAATATATTTCATAATTTCATGAACAATATAAGCCTCAGAATAACTGCCAAGAACACCCACAACAGAGTACTTAAAAACCTCTGAAAAATGCATTTGCCAAGTCTATGAAACTATAATATTTTAGAAATGTAAAAATTAAGATAACAAAAAAACGAATATTAAGCCTGTCTGTTACATTTGCTGTTTGTTTTGCTGAGTTGATACAATTGTTTGGCACACGAAAACAGCCCATACTGCTTTGCACTGGCTGTAGTTCAAGTCATCAAGCAAGTAGTTTCTATTTTTTCTGTTCACCTTGAATACAGCTGGCAGGGCTCTACACTGACTTTTTCCCCAAGGCCTGAGTTAAAACATTTAGCAACGCAGACAAAACATTAGGTGAAACAGACAAAAATATGGGAGCAGGGTCGAAATTCTAACAGAGCAATTGTGACATGGTCACATACGCTGTTCTATAGCATGTAAACATTGTATTTTTTCCCTATTAATGTAAAAACCTCTAGGCTATAGTGTTAATGTGGAGGTATTCAAAGTAGAAAAGAACAACCAGCATAACTAGGCTAGAATATAGAAACATGAGCAGCCCTTGAATGGAATATATCTTGATCAATACGTACCGCATTAGTGAAGTCATCATTCTTAAAGAGCATCTTCAGGAGATGTCCCAACATGCAGTCGGGATCTGCTCTTCCTGTAAAATAAAAAAATAAACAATAGTCTGCTGGGTCAGTGACATGGTGGCATTGTGATAAACTGTTTGTTCTGTTTCGCTCCTGCACTACTGTATTGTGTAAAAACTATAAAGCAATAATTAGCATAACTCGTAAGACTATAAAGGGCATTTAATAAATGCTTTTATTAATCAGATGCAATGAGGTGTTCCACAACTGTTCCAAATACCTCAATCACAGTCTAAAAAGTGAATGTGAAGGGAACATCTTTCATCTGTTCTAATATTGTACCCTACTATTTAGTAATGTACACTTTAAAGTTTCTCAAAAGCAAAGCAAAATACACAGTAGAAAAGAAGAACTGATGAAATGGGTATATAGCTGACATTTACTAACTAGATAATATATACCTGGATGGCGGTCATCAAATGGATCAGGATCTGCTTTGTGATATTCTTCTGTCTCCCGTTCAATCAGCTCAGAGATCCTGCACAAATACAGAGACAGACAATGCATTTTAGGGATTATTATTACATTATTATTTCTCAGAGAATGGAAAGGAATGCCCCTATGCTGCAAAGCGTTACACGATGCACATTCAAATATCACTGTTAAAGTATTTCCTCTACCTTCTGCATTATTATTTAATAAAACTAAGATGGCACACATCTTAAAAGAAACAGGACTGACTTTGTGAGAATGGCAACGAGTTCATTTGTAGTTCCCCGCTGCACCTGTTGCCATTGGTCAAGCAAGGCAGAAAGCTCCGCCTTGGTGTCCACAGCAACAGATGTGTCTGGTGACACAGCTGCAGCTACTGAGGGAGACGCCATCTCTACAAGAAAGACTGCAGGAGCAAAGGAGGGAAAGAAATAATCAGTGAAATCAAAAGTTCAGAACATGTATCAGATCAATTAAACTGTGTTAGTTCAATTGCATGTATTATGGAGTAGGTAGGGGCCTGGCATCTTGTTCAAAGGTGACCACAGGTAAGCCTAGTCCTTTCATCTGGGAGTCGACCACCATAACCATTAAACTATCCTTACAAGGAAAAGGAATGGAGGGAAAATACAAAAAAAACAATATTCTAATAATGGGGGTAACAGAGAAGAGGAGATATATTAAACTCATTGTGAACAAGGTCAGTTACTACAATAGGAAATGGATTTATCCATTAGAAAAAAAAGGTTAAGATGAATATGGTCCCTTTTATTTGGCTAATACCATTAGTTAAGTGGGAAAGTAAACTGTGAGAAAGCACAACGGACATTCAGGTTTCATTTGTTTTTCACTTTTGTATTTTTTTTTCCTGGCAGTTATCCGCAATTCTACCGTCACCGGGTTTAGTACAAGTCAATAAGGGAGGATGAGAGAATGTGAACCTAATGGGTTACCAACAGGTGGCCTGTGGCCATGACAGTTCCTAGCTTCGTTCATAGCTGGCAGGACAGCACTGAAGCGAGCTAGCGCGGCAATAAACGGATAGTTAGCCAAGCAGCTAACCGCTCAGTAAAGCAACATTACATATATGAGTATGCTTCTACTATCCACTTGTTAACTTCAAGTATTCCTCTACAGTTTTATCGTTTTCGGAATGGACATTACCGGTACCCAGGTTTGAAATGCACATATAAGTGCAGTGACGTGGGATAAGGCAGCATGTTGACCCACTCACACAACCTCATGTCAAAAACTGTACCAGTACCATTAGCAAAAGGCACTTCGTTTACAGTCCGTACTTACCTTAATTTTCTCCGCTACGTAGTTTTTCTGTTTGTGTTGATTGTATAAAGCAAATCTGCTAAATTAGTAAAAAAGAGACCAAAGCAAAACCGCTGACATATAAATGCTTAAAGTTTCACGTTTGTTTTCAAACTTCTATACCGGCGACCGCGTGCTGCGTCACTTCCAGTCCAACGATGATGACGAAAGCAAACAGAGTGTATGGATTTTGTAGTTCTTTCATTTTTGTTTAGCGTATACTCAGCGGTCATTGATAAGTCTACTGTCAAATTATTCAGAAAATACAAGGATAGGTCGCTTGTGTATGGAGGACCAGGACTGCCATAATAAAAAATAAAGAAATATATAAAAGCATAAAGAAATAAAG
This sequence comes from Forbesichthys papilliferus, assembly GCA_025399855.1. NCBI lineage: Eukaryota > Metazoa > Chordata > Actinopteri > Percopsiformes > Amblyopsidae > Forbesichthys > Forbesichthys papilliferus. Next base: position 14,310 of record JAODOY010036005.1, on the reverse strand, counting down.
AAAAGTATAAATATAAAAATAACTGAAAAAATAATTACATTTTTGTATTAAAAAAGGCTATTTCTGTATTTTTACATTTAATAATTTGTATATTTCTACATTAATTTATTTAATTATTTTTACTTTATACTTTTATATATATATATTTTTTGTATTATAGCAGTCTTGGCCCTCCATATTTGTGGCAGAACAATCTTTATATAAAAGATAAATCCTAGACAGCCCAATGCACCTGGATTTAAATGTATAGTATAGTCAGTGATTGTAAGATAATACACCTTTTGTAAAATTCAGCAAATATCTATTCACGGTCTGCTAGCTGAATAAATAAACCGGTGTTACTAAACTGCCTGGGTCTGCTAGCGCGCCTTATGGCATTGGCCATGCTCTTTTCTGCTTGTATGGAACAAATGTTGCACATGCTCTCTAGGTTTACTGCCGCACGTTAGTTCATCTCAACTTGCACTATTCATTTTTTAGTCCTAGAAAGTACATTGCAACCAGAAGTACTGCTGTATTTCAGAGAATACAATTACACCGTCACTATTAAAGTGTATTTTGTAATTGGAACACACATTTATCTTGTTGTGACAGGAATGTTTCACACTTTACTGTTATTATATAAAACAAATACAAAATAGAAACAAAAAAAAAATGTTCTGACAACAGAGCAGGAATTGACAGATGCATATATTTACAATGTTAAAACATTTGGCCAAAAAAGCACATCATCAAATGCCTTAACAAAATTGATGCATACAATATCCATAAAAAAAATACGTTAACATTTCCAGACATAAATGTCTTGTCTGAGTGTTCTGATTTATAGTAGGACAAGTACTAAAATCTTCCATGGGAACAAATATCCATGTGACCAAACAGTAATATGCAGTTTTAGTAAGTCAAGTTATCAAATGAATAGGAATTCTTTAATGTGCTCCTAATCTAATGTGATTTCAGTTTGTCTCCTAACAAGGTCATGAAGAGTCCATAGAGGAAGGCCCCCGTGAGAATCAGCAGTGTGCTGGAGATGGGGCCCAAAGACAAGAAGGCCCCAAGCAGGTAGAGCAGCAGAAGCATCAACAGGGTTTTGTAGCTGGCTAGAGGTCGTAGGCTGAGCCTTGGTTGTCGGTTCCTATCCAGGGTCCTCCGGGTCACGGGACTTTTCCTCGGCCTGGAGGACGACTCGGGGCTGGCCAAGTAATGATGGCCTAGGCGGCCGAGAAAGTCCGGCCGTGAGCACAGTGCATTCATGTGATTTCCAAACTGTGGGGAAAGCAGAGCGAATTTAGTATTTTAGCAGATGGATGTTTGGGTATTCAAAACAAGACACTTACAAACTTGATTATTACAGATTGTCCCATTGGTAGGTCTGTCACGATAATACCTATTTAGACTTATCGTGTGATATATGGACCTAACCTCGATAATTTTTCAGACTGCGATAAGTGTATTTACACACGTTGTTGACATAAGACAGTAAAGCCATGTTGCAGCACTGCTCTTGTACTCTTGTTGGACTGATCGCAGGTAGCGCTATGCAGTACGCACACACACAGAGAGAGCAGACAGCGACTGCCTGGTGTTAAGTATGGATCCCAATGACTACATAATTCCAGCCAACTACATTTAGAAGAATTAATGCAAAAATGCAGCATTTATTTTATTCGCTTCAAGGTTGGCTAAATAGCATACTTAGCTAAACAGTGAACCTGGTTTAACCAACCACAACAAATAATTCATGTTGCATGACAATAGCAGAAACCAGGTGCGTTTAGAATTGTCGGACTGTTCCCGGAATATAAGCAAGCGGTTTAAGGAGGTAATTCTCGGCGAACACACATTTACACCGGAGGAAGGGTTAGAGTTTCAATCTAATATTTTTGGAATGTTTACAGCAAACATTAAAAATTCACGTTCAAAGCAAACATGTTCACCACGAACGTTGGACAATTCTGAACGCACCTCTACTCTTTTGGTTCTCTCTCCCTGTTTCCCTTGTCGACTCCCTTACACTGGACTATTTAGACAATATTGTTTATGGCGGTTATTTCTGGGACAATATCATCAATGTCATCGTGACAGGCCTACCCATAGGTGTCATTCCATTTACAGAACACCACCAGGATAAGTGACCATACCCTCTGGTTAAGATAGGTGGATAATCTAAAGAGCAGTCGGACCAGCAGGGCATTCTCATAACTTCTGATAGGCTGCAGCTCGGGGTCTCCCTGGTACTCAATTTCAAACCTCCGTAGGCCATTGATGATCTGGACATACAGAACAATTCATTAGAGATGTAATATTATTTTAACTACTAATACTACTACTGCTGCTGCGGCTGTAGTTATTTAATCATAGTCTGCTGTATTTAATTAGAATAGTAGTATTTGTTATGCTTGTTGGTTTGACTTTAACAAAGTATTGAAATAACAACATATCTAGAGAACATAACATATTGAGATTGACATAAAAAATACCCTCAATGGAAGTTTAAGTAAAGCATAGTGTAGCTATGGTATGTTGTAGTTGAGCAGTAGGTAGTTACATGTCAATTTATAGTCCAGTTTATATGTAAATGTCCATACCTACTTAAAATCCATTGGAGTTACACTGTTATTTTAGTTCAAATGAAAGTTGTACTAAAATGCCTTGACCAGGACGTTGCGACGCCAAACAGACCTGCATTCTGCCCAGATCTGTGAGGATCAGGCCGTTCTCTCCCTGGATACAGTCTGGCAACTGTTTGTAGTTCATGTCATCCTGGCACATTCCCACATTGGACAGCAGCTGATTTATCTGGCCAGTGTTCAGCTACGAAAACAACAAAACAAACATGTTTTCTTGCCAAATGATTAGAATAAATACATCAAGTGTATTTATTATGGTTATCGGTGGTGGTGCAGTGGTTATAGAGAGCCGAAGTCACTTCTGAGGTAAGGGACCTTAGTTTGGAAAGTTTGTACGGCGCCACCCTTGCTGCTTTCATACGGTCGTCGCATACGGTGGGGGGGAGCTCTGTCTTACTCCGTGTTATACGCCGGAATATACGGTATATATTTGAAAAAGTCTACTCCTGTGTAAGGATGGCACGACCCAGTTTTTTCAGCCCCGATACAGATACCGGCACTTTGGGTATCGGCCGATACAGAATATCGATCCGATTCCAGTGTTATATTAAGTTTTAAGTTAAATTGTAAATGACAGCCAATCTCTATTTTAGGATTTAGATGCATTTTATAAACCTGCTGCTGATAGTGTGGCCTGGGTAGGTTAGACATGGCTGATGCTTGACAGTAGACCTACACGTGTAAATTAATTTAATTGGATCATCTCCATGGATCGGTTACAACTGTCCAATTGTCACCAATACCAACCCAGCTATTTCAGTCAGTATCGGACCGATTTCCGATCTCAGTATTGTTTCGGTGCCATCCCTACTCGTGTGTAGACAGAGATGAGAGAGGCAGAAGGACTAACCCTGAAAATGTGACAGAGGCTCTGCAGGGCTCTGTCCAGGAACTCGTGCGTTTTCTTCACACACTCCCCGGTCTCCTCTGAGTCCACTCCACAGTAGCCGTTGTTCAGATCGGCAGAGCCCATCCCAAACCAGGCCAGGAAGGAGCTGTGAGCTGTCGCCTCAAGCGAGTGGTCCGATATCCTCTTAGCCGTCTGCCTGGCCTGGGCAATTATTTGAATTAGATTCAGCACCTGGGGGAAGAGTGACCAAACGCTGGTATTAGCCACGCCCGAGAGAGAAACGCTCAGAAGGTAGAAGCAGAAAGCACAGCAGAGACGTACAGCTCCTCGCAGCTCGGTGCCGAACATCTGCTTGTACTGGCAGTCCTGGCCCTCCAGGGCATACACGTGGCTCTTCACTCTGAAAACCGTGTCAGTTACCACGCGTTGCCGAGGCGATAGGTAGCTTCCTCCCTGGCTGGGTGTCAAGTAACCATGGGGCTGCCTGTGGTGGAGGACATGCTCTGGCTCCAGAAATAACTGCTCTCCTGAAGGAGAGAAAGTGTCATTGACGTGCCCAATGCATCAACATGCATTCAATTAAACGATTGCTGGTCTGGTTTAGGAACTAGGGCCTGAACACACGTTCTAGATTTCTTTTGAGTTCCATTTTACTCTCACATAGTCTTTGTTAAATCATTGCGCTGATGGAGGCTAGCTGTAACCTGTCTAATATCTAAAAATCTAATATGCAAAATTTCAGAGTTGTATGTGCAGTACGCAGCTTAATATCGTACCGTAACCACACACACAACCGTTCTGTTGCACGGTAATACATTGTACCCTACCTGAACAATCCCCTACACTAAAAACACATTCACAACTACACACATTTGAATTACAGAAGATAACTGGCTCAATACAAATGGATGGCTAAATAACAAGTTTTCATGTCTCAGTTCCAACAAAGAATCAGGAACCAATCACACCAAGGTATGTGCATTTAGTATTGAGTTTTGTTATGATGGAAAAAGGCTAATACTTATGGAAAAACATGCTTCAGATTAGGTTTGGACTGGTGCTAGGCACAATTAATTGAACATTGATTGTACGTCGATTACGATTAATTAATGATTGTTTTGCTTTTGTTTGAGTTTTCCTATTGCTTCGATGCAGATGTGTGGATGGGGCGGAGTCACAGGACCCTGATTAACACGGGAGCATTTTTGAAACCTAAATAATCTGTACATCAGTCACCTCACCTTTCTGAATCATCTCTGCCACGTTTGGCTGGGACAATACTTTGGCTACCCTGAAGACCATCAGTGCATTTTTGGGATTGACCAGATCTGTGCGCACCGCTCTGTTCAGGAAGCCCTGGAAGAGCTTAGTGTACATTAGTAGGTTCTCCTGAATAAACGAAGCCCTGTTGAGGGAGAAAATAAATACCATTAGTACCACAGATATTGAATCATTAAGGTTTTAACCATCGAGTGGTAGAGTTGATGCTAACCTAGACAACTTCTGAGTTTAAATTTAAAACTACTTATTGTAGTATAATGAGACACTATTCTGCTCTTATGAAATTAGCACTTATTATTATTTATTTATATTACATAATTACATATTATATATTGACGTGGTAGTAGACATGATGACAAAATGCTGAAACTATTGTACTATGATAAAATATTGGTTGCTTACATTGCTGGTGTGTGACTAATGACAAATGCACTACATGTAAGTCGCTTTGGATAAAAGCGTCTAAAAGAGACTGGAACTTGACTTGTAAATGAACACTGAACTCTACTGGGCTGGAGCCAAAGGATGAACACTTAACCATTTATCTGGGACAGTTCTGTTTGGATCTGGTTGAGGTTTAGCCTTCTCTCCTGTGTATCGCCATGGCTGAATATAACTCAGCCACGTTTCCAACACCTAAACAGACAACACCCTTTGTTTTAACCAACCCCGTGATTATAAAACATGGGGGTACAAGATCCTATTCTATTACAGGGACATTGCAAAGAAACACCAAGCTCCTCTTTTCTCTTGGTACCCTATATTCATAGGAACGTAAAGGAGCATCTGACTTAACCATTTCATTTTGATTCAATTTAAAAATCTATCCTGGAGGAGTATTTACCGCTCGGAAAGAAGCATCCAGTGGCCAGTGGCTGAAGCAGTGCTGAAGAAAAAGGTAGAGTTTCTGTTGGACAAAACGTTGCACCACAACTCTGCAAGAGAAGAACAAAAAAGAAGTGTTATAATTCAGTGCTAAACTACATTTATAAACTGCTAGTTTTAGACTGAAGAATCCAGAAGTATCCGTCAGCATGACAAAAATGGATTGTTTTGAAATCTATCACACCCACAAAATAGAGACACAAAATTAAGTGAGTTCAATAATGTAGCACAATGTAGGAACTGTTTAGTTCAGTTCAAAAGGTTATGTGCATTGTGATATACTGTACACGGTTGGTGACTGTAATATTCAATATTGGTCATTATCCTATAGGATAGGCTGTGTTTTGGGTCGGGCCACGGACCTTGTGTTGTCGGGTCAGGTTCCGGTACTAATATGTGGATGTCGGGTGAGTGCGGTATTGCACGTTGCAGGGTGGGAGCAGGTCTTGAAAATCAGACCCGTACAAGACTCTGCCCCAATACAATCACTGCCCCCCCGAAATCCATTTCTTGACATTTCATTTGGATGGAAATGGATGCCACTGGTCAGTCTATTATACTTTATTACAAGGTGTGTTATTGTGGCTGTAACTTAATGTCTGGGAAGCAATGTGTTTCCTGCTATGAAATGTTGCAGTTACGATCGTATCGCTTACTGCTTTCTAACTTTGTAATGTGATGCTGCGCTGCATAGGATGCAATTGTGTGATGAAAAGCAGTTTTTGAGGTCTCTTCTGAGAGTCTCCACTTCCACGTTTTATTAATGTGTGATTTCATTAATGCTGCGGGACATGTTGCAAGACACATGCTGCATTGTCCATACAAGTTCCAGTGCTCCACGGGCTTTCCTTGTTAAGTAAGCAGCAATACAATGTAGCATTATCATGAGCAACAATTAAATGACTATATTAAACCTATAGTATATGTATATTGTGTTACCCGTTTACATGATTGCTGCATAATAAGATTTTTCTTGTTTCTCAGAATACCATATTAGTTTTTCAAGATATGTTCGAGCTGCACCAAACGTACAGGAGCATAATGACGAAAGGAACTCAATAGTCTGCATGTACTGTAGCACCTTTTGAACTCCTCCAGGGGGCTGGTGTGAGCGTGGGAGTGGGAGGGGGACAGCTGCTCAGGCTTCAGGCTGTTGGAGAAGCCGTGCAGGTGCTTGACCAGGAGACGCACAGCCAGGATGTGCTCCTCTGTGGGGCTGAAGGGCTCCTGAAAGAGCCGCCAGTTACACGTCGCTGCCAAGGCTACGGCACGATGCCAGCCAATGAACGCGTTTTAACTTAAGACAATCAGAATCATTTCATGCATGATAAATGTGTCAATCACAATGCTTCCCAAATGCAAGAGGCCAATCATTCGACAAAGCCAGAGGTCCCACCACCACAAGACCTGCTCAGCTAAAAAAAAGGATTACTAAGTAGTTCCACTTCACACCATTTTACAAATTTTGCAACATTTTAAAAAATGGCAAAAATATCTAAATTTCAATTTTTTATTTAATGGAATGATATGTATTACATTATTTATATTGTAACATTCTTTTATAAATTTATTTATTTTTCCCCACAATAAAAGGTTAATTCAATATTACAACATAGTTGTTAGCAGCCAAGTTGTAAGGAATGGGACCTCAATGAACATTGATAAAATAAAATTAACTAACCAAATCAGTCAAAAATAGTCAAAATGTGGAATCGTGTTTAGCGTAGTAGCACCATTTGCTTAAAGGAGAAATAGTGTCATGTGAAAGCATGATAATAATATGCAAAAAGGCACACCGAACACAAACAAGCATGCCGTTAAATACGCATATAGAATCACACACAGCCTGCTCAAGGATTCCAGAACTTCCACTCAAGAGTCATATTCCTATCAAGGATTCTTCACCATTTTACACGATTGCTATTGCCAGCAGTATGCCTATCAAGGAGGAGGTGCCAGTGTGTGCAATAGCCAAAACTGTAAGCTGGAATGTGGCAGCCAGGTGAGCAACATCGAAGTAGCCTCGAGTGCAAAACCAAGGTACACCGAGCGGCCTAGTTTACCTCCAGAAGGCCCCGCAGGGCCGGGTGTGAATGAAAAGGTAAAAGTACTTGGTAGGTGTGGAGTGGCCCAGAGCCTGGAGGGGCGTGGGGCTGGCACGGTGGGCTGGACATGCTGAGACGATACTGCAGCAGAGCCAGCTGGTCAGCCGTAACCACGGGGATGGGGGGGGGGGGGGGAGGGGGGGAGGGGCAGATCACACAGGGTGGAGGGACAACAAGGATGGGACGGGAAAGAGGCAGGAGGAAGAGAGGAGAAAGAATGAAAGAAGAAAACAAAAGAGGGTGCAACGAGACATGGTTGTACAGGCCAAGAATGGGAATGAAAGGAGCAGAGCAGGAGAGGAGACAAAACAAAACACATTGGCCATGGAACACGACACACTGACAGCTGGAGAATAGGCCTACAACAAGAGTATGCTATTTTAAAAGAGGAGGTGGGAATCATAACTTTCCTTTTAAGTGTAGTTACTGTAATGTTCATTTGTCCAGTAACTAGTAGTGGAATTACTTCTTCCAAAACAGTAATAATATTACTATTACCAATCCAAGTAATGCTGCATTACTGCATTGCCTAGCAAGCTTAGGGTAGGCTAATTGAACCAACCTCAACTGGTTTGGGAGGCTGCAATGTTTTCACTTTGGCTGATTGGAACGATTGGAACTTGCTTAACACTGAGTTTCATATGTGTAATGTTTTCCAGGCTTACGGTACTAGGCTACTTACTAGGCTATCCTATCCTTGGTACAGACTCTTGAAGCCATGTCCATATTCACATGATTATATACTGAATGTCAAAAGGCCTTTTCTCTGTTTTAAGTTGGAATCAGTCAGCACTTTTGTGGGCGTGTTAAACACTTTCAGAGTCGAGCTAAACCAGCAGCAGAGTGGCCAAATTATTTATAACTGGTTAAAGTTGCGTTAATACAAAAGGACACATTCCCATGAAATAAACAATGGTGTACTGCATCTTTTAGACTGAATGTTAAGTGTTAACACATGTCAACATGCAATTCACTGTGGTTTGTAAAAGTACAAGTACACAATCTGCACACTCTTAAATTGATTAACTAAATGAAACACCAACATGACGACTACCGTGGAGATTGCAAGTGTTCAGCATTTGGAATGAATAGTAAATGTCACCCCCCACCCCGGTAGCCCAAACCATAATACTTAAAATTGCACTGAGAGTGTGATAGAACCAGCTCCGTGGTGTAAGGGGTCTTGCTTGCCATGTCAGGGCCTTCATGTTGGTGTTCCAAGCACAGTGAGTGCTCACAAGAAGACAACAATGGTAACAGGATAGTGGTGGTGAATGGGCAAACACACACACATATACATGCAGGATGCACACATTGGGTTGAGGATACAAGTAAAAAGACCGCTACATGTAATACAAGTCTAAGCACAGTGGCCTTGCTGTCAGTGCCCATATGCAAACAATAGTAATTCAGAGGTGAAAAAGAGGGTCGCTCTTTCCACGCACTTCCAAATGTGTTCTGAGAGGGATGTCTATTAGACACCAGAAGCAACCCAGCGATCATAAGCTACTCAGACATTCCTGTCCACAGCAGCCATTCATTCAACATTCATGCTAGCATGCTGTGCACTCTACTGAATGTGAAAGCAGTTCCCAAGCCAGTCTAGCCTAAAAAGTGGCACATTTTGGAGATTGTCACTTTAGATTAAACTATAGCTACCAGGCAATGGTGCTTTGCTTAGTTGCTGTTCAGGGTAGAAACATTAGACTAAACATGAATGGCGGCTTGTATTAAACTGGTTTTAAATAACCAGTCATGTTTGTTTAAAGGGACTTATAGAGATTTTGCAACAGTGCTGAGCCAGTCAACAGCCATGTGAGGCTACAATGCAGATGACAAGATAACAGTGCGGTAGGGTGGTGGAGAGACGGGAAGGCAAGGGCCATTCTCTTACCTTCACCTGTGGAGACTGCAGCTTCTGGTACATCTCCAGAGAGTAGTGATGCAGCCAGATCTCCACAAACATCTTGTTTGGGATACACAGAAATATGAGCCATGACTTCTTACACCTTATCTGTGGACTCGTGTAGGCGTCTGCACTCTACAGTGTGATTTGTTTTGCACTGGTGCACCATAACAATAAGTACACCTATTGCACTATTTTCACCAAAGCGATGCAAAGAGATGAATCGCCATTTTGAAACAACCGCTTTTTCCTAGCCTGAATCCCACCTGCAGCATGGTCTCTGACCGCCATATTTCCTGGGCAGCGGGGTCTGCATTAACGGAGGGCTGGTGAAATATGTGCTGTTTCAGAAGGCTGGCGATGTGGACACCGTAGCCCGCAAATGACACACTGGTTGACCTGAAGAATTCAAAACAAGAGAAAAGAGAGGGGGGAAAACAGATGACTGAACTTTGGTTAGTTAAAAAAAAGAAGATCTCATTGCCTGATGAATACCTTGGGGAAGGTGCTGTGACAGAACCCCTGGAGTCCAAGAAAGGAGAAGTGGGCACACTTCCTTCAGTGGGCAGAAAGTACTTGAGGTAGGTGTCCACCAGTACAAAGTAGGCACTGTCACTGTTAAACACACGCTGCCCTTGTGGGTAGCTCTGGGACAAGATAAACAGTAACACTGGTCAGTTCAGCCTTCTGGAAAGGAAAGTGACACATCCCTGACGCTCAGCTACAGCAAAGAGCCTCTATGTGTGTATGCAGAACATGCCCTCTAAAAGTCTACATGTCAAATCGGTCCATTTTCTGAAAGCATGTTTGAGAGTAAAACAACAACTGAAGATGGTCCAACTCACTTTTGGTGTGATTAGACTGTATGCAAAGTTGAACATGTAGAATTCAAATGGATCTGTTGAAGGTTAAGGAACAAGGCAACTGGATGTGGTGTTGGCAACTGTAATATGTAATAATATGCAAATACAGATGTGTATTGCAACTGTCATTAAATGGTTCTACAATTAGGGACTTAATTGATGTAGAAGTGTATAAGAAATGTCACATTTTACCGAAATAAAAAAACGTAAAAGCCAGAGGTTCTCCCCCCCGGGGAGTTGCGAAACACTGCGCAGGGTATCACAAAATGATTATAAATAGCATATATTAGACAAAATTGTTAGTAGCTGTACTGTTTATATATTATGATGATGTATTCTGCTACTAGCCACTAGCCTATATTAAAATACTATCAAATAATGTTATGGCTGTTATGCTTCTACCAGCTCTGGTGATAACGGGAATCACAAGGCTCTGGCACTGATATTTTGTGGGGTGGTGAGATGAAACATTCGGGAACCCCTAGAGTAAACAACATGTAATGCCGCTGAAGTGTTTGCGATGGTGTGAAGGATACTGAGTGCCAGGTTTAGAGATAGGAGTCCTGACAGGGGGAATTGCAGCTTGTTGTGGAACAGGGGACAGTCTGGAAGAACTCCGTCCTGTATGGACGCTTTCACAGGACCCTGCAAAACACACATAGGATACTATTGAGAGATCCAGTAGAAGCCATGTCTGCAGGGACAACAAAAAAGTGAATACGTTAGTGAAATATAAAATATTGAGAGCTTGTATTGTCTACAGGATATTATAATACAGTATCGATGGATGAAGCTCAAAGCAATTTCCCTGCACAAAGATTTTTACTAATCGAAGGCACTGGTATCTGCTAAATATCCTTACCGGAAGGTAATGAACAGGCATCTCATATTTGTACTCCTCTGCCTGAAGTTTATACACAAGTTTCATCATTGGCCCACTGTGAAGAAAATCAGAGAATTAAATAACAACGTAACAACCCATACATTCATTTATATGGTCAGAAAAGTAAAAATGTAATATAAAACTGTAAACCTACCTGGGATGCAAAAATTCCATGGCGATGTTGTAGTCGTTGCTACGGGACTGAAGGAAACGCAGGTTCCAGCCAGCGATAGCGCCATCCAGACTGCCAAACACAGTCTCCACCAGCCAGGGAAAGATCGGGTGTAGCTCCTGAGGGTATAATAGTTGTTAGTAGCGGTCTTAAGATGGAAATCATGTCTTATTAATTTAGCAGTACGTTAGCAGTATGTTACATGAGGCTTGTGATGTTTCAGCTTGTTCTGATCATTGTAGACTGATTACATTTGTCTGTTAAAAGAAAAGCTGTATAATTAATCTAAAGTCATGCTAGCTGCTAAACCGTTTCCCTGACATTTGATCTCTGGGCTTTGTGTCACTCACAGATGCGACAACAGTACACCAACTGTTCCCCGTGTCATGACAAGTAAAGTAGAACTTTAACCAATCGCCCAACACAAAACAGTACACTGAATAAAATCGAAACAATTATTGTGTCTACACCTCGCATGTTGTTTACAATCACACGAACAGGCTTTAATTATAATATTTCATATTATTTATTTCTGTAGGCTATAGTTTTGAAGGGGATATTATTCTCGTTATAGGTACAATAGTAGTAATACCTTTGCAGGATAGTCATCAATCACCTTCACCAGTTCTTGACATCTTTGGAGAAAAGGCTTTATAGTTGAATCTGCTTTAAGATTGGCCTGAAATAAAATAAAACAAATTATTACTCAAAGCAGTGACCTGCAAGACATAAATACAAATAGTCAGCAGCAGACTGAAATCACATGACCTACATATTTCAACAACATATATATTATGTATTAAACTGGCAATAGTATGAAATATGTTTGAAAGGCAATACCACTAATAAAGTAAAACATACTAACCAGCAAGAAACTGGACTGCTGTAGGGTTGGAGCAGCCATCAAGCTTAAGAAGTTAACCTCTACAATGTACAACCCAATTTGTTCCTAATGAAGACCAAAACATACTGTTTACATACAGTACAATAATCACACGATTGGCATTCAGAAATCAATGCGAACAGTAACTAAATCCATCTTATCAGCGAACATGGTGAACTGAATTGGTATAGTTCTGCTACGTCAACATTCTTGCAAAATTCACCCGGTAAAAATAAAAATAAACAAACAACATAAAAGCCATAAACTGTTGTTAAGTTATTGTTAGAAGTAGTACCGTACCGGTAAGAGAATCCAGAGCTACAAACTAGCCAGCTAACTAGCTGGCATGCTAACTTTAATCCAGCATTTAGAACTTGACATCTTGAGTAACAAGGTCGGTTTATACTTTGTCTGGAGTACAACAAACTAAAACAACAAAATACAAATCAATTACCTCTACTACTAATGTCAGAATTTGTGATTGTATACTTCACTTTACAACAAACCGCGTTTCCATCAGGGCAATTTCAAAGTAGTGGTGTTCGTAACGTTTGTGTCTGATGTCATTTCCTTACAAGGAGAGATTTCATTGGAGGGAACGTGGCGACCTCGCCTGTTCAAAAGATGCACTGCAGAATTGTCGTCCTACGGTAGCCTACTAGAAATGTATTTTTAATTTTGGACAAAATAAGATAGTAATCACAAGTAGGTAGCCATATGCTTATAAATATTATAACATAATAAATTAACGATAGTTTATTATGTAGCCTACACTGTTAAAGTATTTCTAACCTGGAGAAAAATCAGCAAGCCATTGACCTAAAGGTCGTGGGCGGTATTAAAAGTCATGTTTATTTAATAAATCGCCTATTTTAAGCCTTTTCTTCTATCCAGAAACGATAAAAATTGAATTTGTCATCGGAGATTCACATTTCCGACGTTTCGCGAAACGAAAGTGTCAACCGCAGGCTTCCGTAGGAATAAATAACCGAAAATAAGCCTAAAATAGTGATATATCGTAAGAAACCACCTTATTATACATGTATGTTCGAGAAATTCGCCAAAAATATACCATTTGGGGTATCCACATCCAATAAAAAACAGAATAATGCGCTTCTGTAGCGCCCCCTAGAGGACTGTTTTTTCCTGTTCTATCTTTCAAAACCACATTCGGCAAATAAGTGTTCACGCTATGCCGCACATGCGCAGATGCAAATAACCAGACGGGTTTGCTGTCACAACGACGAACTATCTCTGCCTGGTAGACCAGGGGGGTGCACTATGTGTAAAATCGTTGAGGTATGGCATTTTGATAAAAAAAAGAGTAAGGCCGTGTCCGAATACCCCTATTTGGCTACTATACAGTAGGCGATGCGCAGTAGGTGATACGCAGTAGCCGAGTGCAGTATGCACACGATATGTGTATGTCTACTGATTGTTCGAATTTTACCAGTAGGCATCGGATGCACACTACTCGCATACAACTGGCCCACAATGCTTTGCGCTTCTGGACGAAATTCAAAACATTTCTGGTCAGAGTGGAGGACGGCTAACAGCTAGCTACCGGCAGAAAATACAAATGTAATTCTTACTGGGTTCTTAATAAAAGTAAAGATTTTTGTTGTATTGTTTCACATAGAATGTATTGCAAGTGTTTTAATACTAATTTTATAGAAATTACCGATGTTGAAGAAACACAATGTCTTGACCAATCATTTAGCATAATAGCCTCTACCAGAGACTCGACAGAAAGTTAAGTTGCGATAAAACTATCTCGTGCAATGGTTTGATTATGCATGCACATTCAGTTAGTTATACTAATCTCAAATTTACCTACCTTTCCATATAGCCT
>JAODOY010035994.1:0-21179 GCA_025399855.1 Forbesichthys papilliferus | reverse complement strand
AATAAAAAAATAAAAAAATAAAAAAATAAAAAAAATATATATATATAATGAATAATTAATTAGCTAATTTCTTTCACGTTTTCATACCTTGATCTTTATCTCTGATATACAAACTGCAAGGGTATTTCCGTTAAACCATGAAGTGGACAGAAATAGTGTGTAAAGTGGCTTTTTTTTCATGTTGATTATATTTTTGTTTAAGAAAAAAAAATTATTGTTGGTTTTATGTTCTTGTTGAAAATTATTTCATTTTTTTCTATTTTGTTTTTCTGTATCCTGGGGGATACCCTGCCCAAATAACTTTATAAGGGTTTAAATAATATGGATAACCACTTTATTTCATATTCACACTTTTACATTATTGATTATCTGTGTTATTTATATACAGTATAGGCCTCAAAGCACAAGTATACATGTGTGTGATTATCCCTGTTTAAAATTATGAAAGAATATGATACATTATTTGCACATCTCTGGTTTCTTTTCTAAATTAGGACCCGTCTCATAATGAGGTGCACGTTGACTGGTTTAGTTGCATCTTTTCCCATTTCCCACTCTATTTGAAATATAAATTCAGCAAAGTCTGTAGCTCCAGAGAGAAAGGCCCTTGTTCATGTCTTAATAATGAGTCCCTGAGCTGAGACACCTCTCAGCTATACAGTTCGAATGCAGGGGAATGGGACTTTGATTGGATTTCAAGCCTTGGCTTCCCTGTGCCAAACACTAGAATTAGAAAACCTTGCATCTAAATGCTATTTAATCAAGGAAGCTGAGGAAAAAAAGACACCACTTCTAAATTATACAGCATAATACACAAGTTTACATGTTTTAATATGTGCATGTGAGACTATTGTAATTATTTCTTAAATGTCACTTTTATAGTAATATTTGGTTTAAGGTTGCAGACTGAATTTTATTTTATTATAAACCTATACTCTACATTAAACAATGTTTAGATTTTAAGACAAATAATCATCATAATATAATCCGGTTAATTATAATTATAATTACTTACTCTGATTCAAAATGGCAATACCTTGGTGAAACAACAAAATTATATCAATTGTGCATGACACATTTTCTTGTTAAAGCAAAATATATATATATATATATATACAGTATATATATATATATATAGTTCAAAACATTAACCTTTCCTTATTTTTGTGGCCTGTATAAAAGGACTATTTTCTCAGATTTACCTTAATGTCAATGTGGATATATTTTTATTCATCCACCATATCCATACTTTCATCATAAAAATCAACATGGAACTGTGTCAACGTGTGAAAAGGGGCATGGAATGACTCAATTTTCAATTTGAAAGGCATGATTCCATCAGCCCCATGTAATACATTGAAAAAAGTGCATACAACAACATGGTGTATTCCCAGCTCACAACCCGAAATAGTGTGAAACCCAGTGTTCTATCATCTGTACAAGCTATGGCTATGTTCTTCATTTAAAACAGAAAAATTAGGAGGAATAATCATGTGTGAAAACAATTGGAAGGGAGGCCTCAAGAGAAACAAACTCTCCTGTTATTTTTTGATTTTTGCCTACTTTGCATAAACCCCATTATACTTGGGTGTGTTTCAATTTGATTCAGGGAATAAATTGCCACGCTGTGTCAACAAAGATGGTGGGTGAAAGCACCAGGGGTTCTTCAAATGTATTAAATTGGGACTTAATGGATGAACGTACTATGACACAGATGCATGACACTGTTGTGTAAAGAACAGCCGGATACAGCACAAGTGTTCAGTGTCTACTCTAAACTACATTAATATCACGGATAGATTGAACACTGCTAGCCTGAATGCATTTCCTTGATGCTGTTTTGCACATAAGTCATTATCTAAGTGATCTTGTCTGTCACAAACAAAATGACTAAGATACTGATAGTGACAGGCCAGCCTTTCATATATTATCATCCCACACAGGCCAACACTCTCACACAAACAACAGCCACAACTTAATGCTGCTTGACAGAATAATTGTAGCTAGGCACATGCACAATATTAAGGAAATTAATTGCAATTTCAAAGTCTAATATAATTCCTTGTTGGGTCACATAGACTTCCTCTGTGTAAAACATCAAAGCCCCTTATCTGACTGTATCCACTAGTATCTCATGTATGTATATACATGAGATACATATGTTTATGCATACAACTGTATGGGGTCAGTTAAAATATAATAAACCAGGAGAATCCTGCATTAGATTAGCATGACATGGCATTGCTGAATAATCTTTAACATGAACTCATGAAACTCATCATCAGTTTCATTCAGCTATGTCATAGTGTGTTGGGAGCATGGTTCACAGGACGCAGGTGTGGGCCATCAGTTACTACGTAAAGCCTGGGACACAGTTCTGGATAACTTCATTAAAATCCGCCTAATTGACAGGAGAGGTATTTTGATTGACATGCACAACGACCAACTATGTTAACTGAATGACAGAGTCGTACGTAAAACTTAAACAGAGAAATGTGTTGAAAAACATACCAACATGATTCTATCTGTTTTCAGGTATTTCACATCTGTTAGATACATTTGGTTACTGATTCAAATAAATGTAATGACTCAAATGTGTAAATACAGCACTATCGTCACACTGGAATTACAGATTCAGACTTGAGTGATAACAGCCAATGAATATTGACTTTCTCACTTCCGGAAAGTCAGTCTCTATCTTAAACGGGTATATGTATCTCCGCACAGAGTTTCTTATGTGATGTAGTGCGAATGGACAGAAGAGGTGGAGACTCAGAATGGGTAACAACCTGTTTCCCAAATTTAACCAGGACAGGGGAGCAAAGTTTGGGTGGAATATGAAATGCTACATTGCATGCAACTAAATGTTTGTTGTTTAACCATTGTGTCCTCCTAGAATTACCCATTTGACACCTCTGTGGCAAATATACACACATTTTTAAAAATGTACCTCTCAAATCTCGTTCTTTCGGTCATGACCTCTATAGGTGAGGAACAAGGAAAATTGTAGATCGAGAGCTTTGCCTTCCGGTTCCAAAGACGGTGCGGTGTGTGAATTAAGTAAGTGCTCTGATTCTCCAGCCAACCACCTGCTTCATTGTCCCCTCACTAATGAACAAGACCCTGCGGTACTTTAACTCCTTCCCTTCAGAAAGGGGCTCTCCTTCTAACTTACTTCTAACTCTAGTAACTCCAATAAAAGTTATTCCTCCGTGTAAGGACTCCTTCCCTACCTGGAGTAGGCCTCCATCGGTTTCCAATACAATAATCTCATGCATCAGCCTGCAATAGGTATATTGTTGAATCTGATGAAATACAGTAAAAATGTCAAATATAACTACTACTGACTTTACAGAATGCATGATATTAAAAACTGGTTTTAATGGAAGTCAATTGGGCGTTTTTGACCACAAATGTGTCCAGAGGAAGTATCTAGCACTGCATAAAAAAATCCAAATTCAAATCAATTTTGTTGCTAATCTGTCTAAGAATCTAATTGCCACCAAAGCCCCATCCACCTACTATTTATTCAAAACTGTCATTTAAAGGATTATCAATCCTGAAAATGTTTGAATATTTGTTAGTTTTGAGCAAGTCTGAAGTTGTTTAACTGATTTATAAAGAAAAAAAGCAGAAAATAAGAATGATGTGTGATGATTTTATAGCAGTGTCTGTGTATATTTTTGCCATGAAGGTGTCGAACGGGTGCAAAACGCAAAAATAGAGTATAGATGACATGTAAGATTTCAAAAATGTGACTTAAAAAGTTAAGCTTTTGCAAAGTTTCATGCTACAAGCTGCAACACAGCCAAAATGATCACCAAATATAAAAAAAAATTTAAAAAGCCAGAGGAAGGCACAGGGGTTAACTTGCCAGATATTGTTTGCCTGAAAGAACCTGCTGGGGCTGTGTGATCACTGTAGTGTGTGTAAGCCACACTACAACAATATAAATAAAACCCTTCACATATGGAAATATCTTCAAAATGCTACTTTAACTTTATGTTGTACAGTAAGGCAGGGCCTCTGATGAAATAACAGCAAAGGAGGGGTTATTGTTATTAGAGGATCAGTGAGAAACATGGGGCATGATGGAATGATAATAAATAAGGATAAAAGAGGGAACAACCACATACAGTATGTCTCTAATAAGACACAGTGTTGTGTGTGTGTGTGTTGATGAGATGAATCATTCCCTCAGTTACCAGAGAAGGATTCACACCCTCCACTATAGACTCATTATAGCTTCCTTTTGCACATGCTTACTTTCACACCCTCTCCCCTCTTCACCTCCCCCACCCACCTCCACATCTCCAGCTCTTTTCATTCACCCTGTCACGTCCTTCCACATTTAGACACACAAGCCCAAGCTTCTAATTTGCAGTGTATCTTCTAACCAAGCAGGAACCGCCGATGCTGAGAAGGGCCAAACCCGGCAGTTCATCTAATGACCGCTTGAAATTGGCTGCAAAAAGGGAGCCAATCCCCATAGACTCCAATGTTAAAATGTCTGACTTTACAGCAAAAAACATGGTTTTGGTCTAGCTAGTCTTCCCGTTATAAGGGGTGATTTAAAAACAAATATCAGTTAAATATATTTCAGTCAAATATGTATCTTATTATAATGAATAGGGGGTTGTTACAGGCATAGAGTGAGGTACGGCAGAGATGGCGAGGGCCAAAGCCAGCACAGCATGGTGTTGTTCAAATCCGTTCTAGAGAAAAGCTATGGGCAACATCCATTTATATACAGTATATGCTTCTAACTGTGCACTTTTGGACTGCAACACCATGTGCTGCTGGCAGTAAACAGCCTTCCATCAGGGTGGGCCAGGTGCTGTGATGTCACAGTGGTCTCAGAAGACCAGGCCTGCCCACAACAAGTAGATATTGGTAGAGAAGCAAGATTAAAGATTAAAAACAACCCCCACACTAGTTCACATAGAGAGACACACCCAGAGTGATCCATGTTAAATGAGGCTCTCAGATGGATTATTATTATTATTATTATTATTATCAACCTCATAGAGTACTGCATTGGATTCTGAAGCAGCTGCCTGCTTCTAATAGATGTTGGCACAAACACTAACAAGAGTGTACAGCTAGTGTGTGTGTGTGTGTGTGCGTGTGTGCGCATGTGTGTGTGTGTGTGCATTTCCACGCGTACATGAGAACAGCATCTAGTCGTGTCTTAGCTGCCTACGCAATAGAAAATTAAGCCTAAAGCACTAATTAGAACGAGACCCTTTTCTCCTGCCATCACACTTCCAGACAGAAGCGGCTATATTTAGGCAGGGGGGATCAATGATCGTGCCAGAAAACACTCAGCTGCAATCGAGTGTGGGAGTGTCTGGCACAGATAGGGTTGGCATCGCCGTCAAAAAGATTTGATAAATATCTACATCTCAGCGTTGATGCAGTTCAATCTCATCTGTATCGGTCAGACATTTGGAAGAAGACAGCAGCCCTTATCTGCTCCAAATGACTAGATAGAATAATACAGAATGGTGGTGCTTTCTAAGAGATGTAGTTGTTTGGTCATTTGTGCCTGATATACAGTACAGTATGCAACAAACATGGGGCATTTATTCCACTAAAATGTGGATTTTATGGCCCTTGTGATACCATCCTGATTTCACAAGCTATTTTGACTTGCCACAAGTTAGTTTAACGTCGCTGGAATCCCTCAATTCAAAAGCTTTTGTCATAAAGGAGGTGCCAATACATTTCAATCAAACTTCCTTATATACGATTGGACAATCTCCTTTTATCACATCCAATCACACTGTTTAAAATAGAGCTTTTGACCAAAAGTAAGATGTAAGTAAGTACTCTGATGTTGTCATGTGGAAATCTCTCAGCTAGCTGTTGATTGGTCTACTTGTGCTCTAAATGGTCGACATACGCTTTTGCATGTCCAGATTGATACTCCGTGACATTAAATTGAAGCTTGCGTGATCACAAGGATAGGCCTCTCCCACATTCAGGAATTAAACAGAAACACATTCATGCATACAGTGTTGAGCCACTTGGTGCTGATAGGTATTAAAACATATGTACAGTATGTAGGCTTTATGTATTGTAAACAACCAAAAAACATTTTTACTTCAGTATTTTCTTTTTTTGTCCAAATTTGAAAAGTTTGGAGAGAAAAAAATGCCTCTTAGCAAAACATTGAATTAGAAAACTAACTAGAGGGAGAGAAAATGCAAAACAGCTCTTCGTGGCATTTAAAAGTAAATTGCTTGAAATTGATTAACGATCTATCTGATGAATCTCACAGTTTGAGTCAGCCAGGACTGTCTGACAGTCTAATTGCATTAATTAATTAATTAATCTATAGATTACAGTGGCTTGAGAGTTAAGGCACATACAAATGTAATGATTTATATCTAAAACAATAATAAACTATATGCACAGCATCGCACATCATTTTAATAGAAATTGCGCAAATGGGCATACATTTGTCCAAAAATGGCTTAAATATCTTTGTACTGATAGACATTTTTTGTCCGCAACACCGTATTTAGTAGTAGCATGTTTAGTATTTAGTATGTTACAACATGTCAGTAGTTTTTACAATGCCAAATGTAATGGCATATATAGTCTTAATGTCTACTGCTGCTTTGACTGTGTATGATTTAAGATCTACACATTTAGTGTAATTTGAGAAATGTCATAGGCATCATCCGTCAGCTATCAGTAGCGAAGTGAAATGCTCTGTGAGATATTCTGCTCTCCATATTCTATAAATCCATTTAGATTTTGCCAGATACTTTAAGATTCCATTTCCAGTCATGGCTTGTTTTCCCTTATGGGTCAGTCAAATCTATCTCATACCTGTCAATC
This sequence comes from Forbesichthys papilliferus, assembly GCA_025399855.1. NCBI lineage: Eukaryota > Metazoa > Chordata > Actinopteri > Percopsiformes > Amblyopsidae > Forbesichthys > Forbesichthys papilliferus. Next base: position 14,330 of record JAODOY010035994.1, on the reverse strand, counting down.
ACATAAATGCGTGCACACAGCTAGCAGGTTTGGAAATGTTTCACAATGGCAGACCAATGGGCTCCAAAAGGAGGGAGCAGAAGATGAAAGGGCATGCTCTTTTTCCTAGCCAGACTGTACTCTCAAATCTTACCTACATCAGCTGTATTAAGAGTCACCATACACACACACATTTTATTCATAAATGACCAGTTTATGGTATATGCAAAATACAAAGCTGTGTAACTTACATTGCTATACAAAAGATAGCAAATTACTGTTGAGAAAATCAGAAGAAGCAATTGCAATTATCTGATTTGAACATGTATGGTGTAGTTTCTATAGTTTACATGTAGTGTTTGCTGTTTAATTACTTTAAAAATATCTGTTCATTTGCCATTAAGTAAAAATCCAGTAAAAGACTGGATTATATACACCAGAGAAAGACTAATTAGTGGAATCACCTGGCATGGTGTTAGGTCAGCATGATGGCATCAATATGGTATTTGGATTTGATTGCCAATGTAGGTTGATTAGATGTAGCCCATGCAGCCAAAACCAATTTCTGCTCATTTATTATTACACTCTGCTCTGATTTCAACATGTTTATTATACCATACTATGAGGTCATTGCCTGTCACTGCTGTAAAGTCTTTGTGGAAAAGATCCATGCATTTTAAATTGAGAGATGCTCTCACTGAAATGAGTGATGGACAGAAATAGATTCTGCAGATGTAATCGACAGAGGAGGAAAGCCACCCCAATTCCAGTAATCAATGCAGAAGTTAGAAAGAAACTCCATAAACTGCTACAAAGCATGTTTTAACAAACCAAATTAAATCTTTTTAAACCAAAAAAACAAAGGCAGGAACACAGGGAACAACAGCATGTACATTTACAAAGACAAAAGACTGTTGAAACACTAGGGCTAATATACACGAGTAGACAAGACAGGAAGACAAATCATTGGACATCAACAACGAGGGGGAGGTGTGAGACATGATTAATCTGACACGAGACTGGGAAACACAGGACAGGGAGTGACAGGGAAACAATAAGGTAAACATTGTTCACTGGACGGACAGAATGTTACAGCAAGTAAGGTGTACTGTATCAATGTACAATTTAATTCATTGCAGGCTGCATATATATTTAACAGGGAGAGAAGGCATCTGCCATCTTGCTTTAGATGTTGACGTGTAGAACTACGGAACACAAGCAGAGGTCTCCCTTGTCATTATTTCTGCATTACCCAATGTTTGATATGTTGTATTATCTAATACATTAAACATGTAATTCCTGCTTTTTGGCATATATGCAAGTATGTGTTTGGAACATTGGTTGAATAAAAATGTATATTGAGCAATACAAATGAATGGGTCTAAGTCACGGTTACTGTAGCGTGTTATAATTTGCAATGTTTCTATTATAGTTTGCGTAATCTAATGGTTACAATTTGGTAATATAAATGTATTTTGCAAAGTGACCCTCCAGTCATATCTAATATGGGTGTACAAGTAACCACTGTAGCAGGAGTCACTAATTACGTTTACATGGACACTATTATTTCAAATGAAATCGGGTTAAAAAGCCAACCCGAAAGAAAATGCTCCATATAAACACCACAATCGGAAGAGAAAGGCCAACACGATCGAAATTAAATCCTGAAGCAGAGAGATGGTATAACCCGTTTAATTAACAGATTTAATTAATATTTCTACCATGTACAAAATTTAACACAATTACTTCCTGGTAGCACTCAAATGTGCATGCCCCATCTTACATATGTTTTGTGTGATGCCGACCGAAAACCATTCTGCGCAGCCATTGTACAACTGATGTATTATAAGAACAGTACAAAATCTGTTCGAGTTCCTCACAGATAGCCGAGCTTCTCATCCTATCTTTAAGGGAGACGCCAACTACCCTCCTGGGAAAACTAATTTCGGATCTAATTCTTTCGGATATGACCTATCCTTCATGACCATAGGTGAGGGTAGGAACAAAAATTGCCTGGTAGACCGAGAACGTTGCCTTCTGGTGCTGTAAAACGATTGCAATACCGCTCCTGCTGCGCCAATTCTCTGGCCAATCTCCCGTTCCAATGTCCCATCACTCTTGAACAAGACCCCGAGGTACTTGAACTCCTTCACTATAATATCTCATTCCCTATCTGGAGAAGGCACTCCATCGGTTTCCTGCTGAAAACCATTTTTTCAGATTTTGCTGTGCTAATCCTCATCCCAGCCGACACTTGGCTGCGAACCGATCCAGTGAGTGCTGAAGGTCACGAACGGATGATGCTATCAGGACCACATCATCTGCAAAAAGAAGCGATGAGATCCCCAAACCACCAAACCCCAACTCCTCCCCACCACGACTACGCCTCAATATCCTGTCCATGAATATTACAAACAGAATTGGTGGAGACCCACCCCCACCTAAAACGAGTCTGACTTACTGCCGAGAATCCAAACACAGCTCTCGCTTTGGATATATAGCGATTTGTTTGGCCAAACGGGATCCCCTCACCTTATACTCCTGCAGCACCTCCCACAGTATCTCCCGGGGGACCCAGTCATAAGCCTTCTCCAGATCCACAAAACACATGGAGACCAGAAGGGCATACTCCCAGGCCCCTTCCAGGATCCTTGCCTGGAAGGGGTAAAGAGCTGGTCCGTTGTTGCTCGACCAGGACGGAATCCGCATAGTTGTTCTTTAATCTGAGGTTCGACAATTGGCCGAACCCTCCTCTCCAGCACCTTGGAGTAGACTTTACCAGAGAGGCTGAGTAGTGTGATACCTTTATAATTGGCACACACTCTCTGGTCCCCCTTTTTGATGAGGGGAACCACCACCTCAGTCTGCAACTCTTTTGGCACTGTCCCCGACTTCCATGCAATGATGAATAGGCGTGTCATCCAAGACATCCCCTCCACATCCAAAGCTTTTAGTATTTCTGGACGAATCTCATCAATCCCCGGGACATTGCTATTGTGGCCTCAGTGACCTCTCCCAGGGAAACTGATGATGATCCCCCATCAGCCTCCAGCTCTGTCTCTACCATAGAGAGTGTGTCAGTCAGATTCAGGAGTTCCTCAAATTTTGTTTCCACTGCCCAATTACCTCCTCAGTTGAGGTCAACAGCGTCCCATCCTTGCTGTATACAGCTTGGATGGTTCTCCGCTTCCCCCTCCTGACGGTTTTTCCAGAAACACTTTGGTGCCGACCGGAAAGTCTTTCTCCATTAGTTATTTAATTAATTGTTTTGAGATATCCAGTATCTTCTGGCAATGTAAGTTTGTATTTGTTAGCATGCGAGACAAACAACAGTGAGCAGAAAATAATCTCAATAATCTTATCCCCAGAAAGTCTGGAAAAAATGTTTAATCTGAAAATGATATTTAACTAAAAGCAATAGGGAGTTTTCCATGTTTAAATGTTTATGGTAATTGGGTATGTCTGGCCAATTCATGCTTTGTCATGTTTGGTTTCTTGATCCTATTTTATTATTTTATTAAGGTGCAGTTCCACTGATAATAGATTAAACTAGGTTAACCAACATGCACCTATGAATGGATGTTTATCAGGCTTCTAATTCATTTGAATAAGGTGTCTTGGAGACATCTACAACATGTAGGGCACCGGCTCCAGGTTGGAAAATACTGCTGTATGGGGCATGAGCCATCACGCTTGTCTTGTGCAAATCGGTCTGTTCAGTGTGTGGTTTATACATCAAAATGAGAAATGAAAGAGGGACACTGAAAATGTGTGAAACGCTTAGAATAATCTAAAACCAGTATTAACTTTGTAGGCTATTTAGATATATGTTTTGTTATTCTCATCTACTAGGCCTGCTTGTTGTAAAAACACAATATGTTTAACCAATCAAGGGTGTATTGAGGTACATTATTATTTCCACTCAAGTCAAAGGTGCGTTTGACTTGACTTGACTTGACACTTAATAGATTAAATTCATACATTTTTCTTCTGAAGTGCATCATAGTCCCAAATTGTTGTTGGTCTCATGTGTCTATTATATCGGTTAAAAGTAGACAACAGAAGATTTGGAAAGGACACACTTACTCTACTTATGTACAATATATGGTCTGCTGACACTGCATGTTATGCAGGCTACAGTCTGTATTGTCAAATGTCTGCTCTGAATAAATTCATTCTACATCATTTTCTGTAAAGCCATCAGTGTTATTTAAACAATGAAATATGCCCTAGTATAATATGTAATATGCAACGGCAAAGTGGCATAGAGCAAAATCAACAGTAACTCTTGTTTGGTGGGTGGGTTAATATCCCCTTGCTATCCACCCCTTCAGCACAGGGATCGCAGTACAGAATGTTCCAGAGCCTTCTAAAACGATCAGAGTTATAATAGATGTCTGGCCTGGGAGCCTGTAGGTGCTACGCTGAAGAGATACAGGTCAGCCTCTGTTTATCTTACAGATCAGATGCGTGTGTGTGTGTGAATGTGCACGCACACACACAGTGATGTCACACAGTGTGTGACATAGGCAGAGATAGACTGGCTAGATAGAAAGAAAAAGTGCAGCGCTCACTCAATTACACCCCCCTTCCCACCACCACCCCACCCCACCCCCAACACACACACACACACACACACCAGCTGAGAGGCGATAGGTTCAAGCCCGTTCCGTAAGCCTCCCAAACTTGTAATTGTAGACACTTTAGAATAGAGTGTCCACTGAAGGACATACTTACACACACATGCGCACGCGCATACACACACACACAAACACACGCACACACATGCACACACACACACACACACACGCACAGTTTAGCCTTTACACTACATTGCTCATCTAATATTTCCATTGCAGAGACAGTACCAGGAGGAAATGGAACAGGGTTGCGCTTAACAGTTTAGTGTATTTAAATAGCCATTAAAGTGACTTATAGATATATGTTTTGTATTTGAGTTGTAACAAATGTCAGATTAAGTGTCCTTCTTAGCCATGGCCACTCTGAATATCCAGTTAGCATAGCCTACAGCTAATGGTTACAACAATGTGACCGTAATTAGGAAAAACATACCCATTAGCCTAGGCTGACTGGCTATGATAATCCTGTTACTGTAACTTGATATTGAATTGATATTGGGATTAACTTGAAAACACAGTAACAACCAAAATGTTCATATTTTTGATGGGAATTGTGGTGATCTAAATGTTAGTCTGGGCTGATGAATCACAGCAATATCGCTGTCGGCCTAATTTCATACGGGCAGAAAAAATGCTTTTGTCTTTAAAAATCGGCTGTGAATTAATTGCTCTGGAGTTGGTTTCCCAAAAGCACTGCTGCCTATAGTAGTTAAAACGTAAAGCAATATGTCCGTAGACTAGTTACTAGTTTTCAGCAATAATTATTGTTTTGAAAATGAACATGTTGAATAATGCATGGGGAAAAAGCTTAGCATTACGCTACTTACAAATTAAAAATATAGAAATAAAATAACTCACACTAGACAATTATTCTTCTGACATATGATAGATGAGATAACAGTATAAATAAAGCATAGTGTGTAGCCTAGTAAAAGAGACGTTTCATACTTTGAAGACTTCTATTATATTAATAGTAGGCCTACTGTATAGTATCGGCTAATAGAGGACAACAGTTGTGAACATTGACAAAATAATTGTGGTATATCCCTAGTCTTTTATACTGTAACTCAGAAATATTACATTGCCTTATCCTAATAATTTCCTAATAATTTCCTAATATAAAGCATTCTGACATTCCAATGCTGCTTTGTACATCATCATATTGGTAATGTACAAAGCAGCATTAACAACCGTGATTCAACATGCAAGGATGTTCTGACATTCTCAATCTGGGTTTGTCTATGACAATCCTTTTATCTTCTGTATTTCAATAAATTATTCTCTTTCTTGCTCTCAGATCACCGCTAAGTACTTTGATGGTAATTTGGCTATTAGCAATTATTTTTGAAGACTGAATGATATATTGGCAATGCTTATTAGGCTTGATGACAGCTCTGAGAAAATTAAGCACTTTGCTGGTACAGTATTTGTGTTAGCAATTATTTTACAGGACTGAATGATATATTTAGGTAATGTAGGTTATGCTGTGTGACATGCTGCTGTCAATATTCTAACAATGTTGTTTTGCTTACGTTTTGTGATGTATGACCTATCCAGCAATTGACATAATACTAATTGTTCGCCACTTTGGATAAAAGCATCTGCTAAAGGCTGTACATGTAGGCCTAAAAGTTTTGTGGTTATAAACATCCACCATACTAGAGCAGCTAAGCACTGACCACATTGTTGTTGGTTAAATGCCCTCCTGGTCACTACGAGATTAGCTGTGAAAGCCATCTCTTGCCTGTGTTCAGATTGGTTTGAGCATTTTCTTTTGTGCCCTTTTATATTAGGTGGTCTTAAGCACTGTGGCATATCTATAGCCCTCAGATTGGTGAAACCATGAGGCCTCCTTGTAGTTATTATCACAACATGATTTCCTGGCAGCATATAGAGTCAATGTAGGTTGTGTATACTTTTCCTGTTTCTCCGCCACACGAACACAACAACCACTCGGTTATACTCTGTATGTCTTGTGTGTTGGCCTGATAACTACAGAGAACCTCTGTGAGCATGTGTGAGAATGTTGGTCTTAATGGAGATTGAGGTAGTGTGTGTGTTTGTGTGTGTGTGTGTGTGTGTGTGTGTGTGTGTGTTTGTGTTTGTGCGTGTGTGTTGGCTAGGCTAGGCCAGAGAAGCATAGGAGGAGCTTTACAGATAGCAAGTCAGGCTACAGTAGTTTAACATTCTTAATCTCTTATATGGACAAAGTCACTTCAAGACACCCCGTATCCAAACAGCAATAAGTCATAACACACATGAAAAGCAGCATGTGCCGTAGAGAGGTCAGACCCAGTCGATGCCACATTCTGTCCAATGATGCACTTCACTGTGACTACATGCGAATGCAGAGAGCTGTATAGAAGGCAGAGGGATATGAAGCGAGACAAGCAGAGACTACGCAGCCCAACCATATAGGCATTAACTGCACACTCTGTAACCATGGAGACAGATTTGTGGTTAGTTTTCTGATGAATATTGATTTCATTGCGGTGCCGGGATGTGACATCAGTTGGGATGGGAAGAGAGCAAATTGAAAAGATTTGCACATTTAAAATAAAATAAAAAACTGTTGAGGGATGGTTTGTGAACTTACAGTATTTGACATGCAGTGTTGTTTGTCTTACCACTGTGAATATATTAGAAAAAAATGTATATGAGAAAAAAATATTATGTTTACAGATAACTTTTATTATTAATACAGATAATTAATATTAGTTAAATGTATATGCTAAGTGATTTTAATAATTTTTTTTTTTTCAAATTGCTATCTACATTCTCTGTATGTTCTCTGTACTTCTACACAGCCCTGGCTCCGTAAATATGAACACAAACGAGTGGTGCAGATTGCACACAACAACAATATCCTTGTCTTCACAATGCTTTTCCACTGTGTGGGATTCTAGGGTTCTAGAGATTCTGAGGCAGCACCCTATGGAATTGAAGGGAGACGTGTTTTTGCTGTGCTCATTTTCAAATATCAACAAGCTTTCTCTATAATGATTTACCATATATTTGTATAATTAATTAATTAAATGTATTAATTAATAAAAAATAATTAATTAATTAAAACAAAATTCTTTTGGCTTTTATTAGCATGTCTCTGTCCAGGTTTTTCTCGCTGAGATTATATGGAAACCAGGTTCGCTTTAGCATTTCCCATCCATCCTGCTGGGGGTCCAATCATGGTGGGTTAGTGAGATGACGTTGAAGTCAAGCGTGTTTTGAAATGGTGGTAGAGCTAGATGAGACGATCAAAAAAGTTGTGGCAACATCGATTGGTTCAGCACTTTCCAATAGAGTGTTGCCAGACCTATTCTTAAGGTCTGGCAACCTAATCCGTCTTATATAAGTGAATTTAAGGTCTGGTTACACCAGGTGAGGAAATTACAGCATTTTTGGAATTTCTGGAATACATGTTGCCAGTGCGATCCCTCCTCAGTAATGCTTATCTCATTTATCCTACAATTTATTGTCGTTGTCATTAGCAACTAGGGTTCACATTATTCTCACAACCTGTAGCCTACTACCTTAAATACCCATGATACATAGCACATTTGATCAACGGGCATTATTTTGCAGCTAAGCTACCTCTGACGCCAGTTCGTATAATTATTTGTAGACGTTAGATGAATTAGTCAAATAAACTCATTAATACTAATACACACACACACACACACACACACGCACAAACACACGCGCACACACACACACACACACACACACACACACACACACAAGCACACGCAAACACACTCACACACACACACACACAAATGGCAAAAGTTATATATTTTTTTCTGTATCCTATCCTGTACTCCTTGTTTTGTTGTTCCACCTGACATCAGCTGATAGCCTGTGTTTATATGTGCAAGAGAACACGATGCAGGAGTTGTCAAACTATAAAACACAAATAATTCTGACATAGTAGTGTTTTCGTCCTGGACTCCACATCACTGGTCTTTGATTATGTCGCAAAGACGCTGTTTGTCGTTCCTGACGGGCAACACCGGTGTCCACTGCTGGAAATGTGTCGGCCATGACCAAATTGGGTCAACATGTAATTGAATGAATATAGTCTGAACCCGTCACGCCTGCTGACATGCTGCTATCATCCTATGTTGGCTGCTGGTCCTGTTCCACTGTTCTACTAATGTAGCCTACTGATTGTGTCACTTTGGATGAAGGTGTCTGCATCTGCTAAATGCTGTAAATGCAAACGACTGACTGACAGCCTGTAGCTATACTGCTGTGGGCAAAGAAAGACCTCTTATGAGAAAACAGACATGTTGTTTCCTTTATATCAAAGCAGTATTGTGTTGAAGCAAACAGAGAAGATCAATAACGTAAGGGGGTGTACTTCAGGGGGCAAAGCAGATCATATATATTTAATGTCACTAAATCAAGGGGATGAGAAGGGGATACACATCTCAGTCAATCTCAGTGTGCATATGAGATTTTTATTCATGGTTTAACTTCATACCAGTTTTAATTTGATTTTACCGTAGGCCTAGATAAAATGTATCACACAACGAAGTCAAACTGGATCTTGGATTGGTTTCACAACCATATAGAGGCATGAACATAATCTCACAAACAAGATGTAATATAAGATAATAAGTAATAATTATTAATAATAATACATAAATTAATAAATTAATAATAAAGATAGTAATAAGATGTCTTATCCTTCACCTCGTTAACATGGAGCTGGTAGGCTACATTTTGCAACATGTTATATCAATCACAATATTTCCCTCCACTGATGTGGTTAGAATTGTTTAAAGTACTTTGAATCAAGTATGAATTGACAAGGGATACGTGTTTCAGAGAGACTTGAATTATTCCAGTATCTTTGCGTGCTTCTTCAAGCAGTTCAAATGATTACAAAGGCTTTTACTCCTCCCCCTTGTTTTCATCTTGTCCTTGTGCTCTCATTGGCTGTAGGTTGTCGCCGCTGTCATTACCAGTCACAACACCGTTCATACTACAGGATGTGGACTCACCGGCAGGTCCAGATGTTTAACCTGCTAGAGTCGCCCCTTGAGACGCCTTGCCGACATGCCGCCGACACTCTCAGCTCACGTTGTTAGCAATTCCCACTACACGATCGTTGCTCATGGGAGAAAGATGTGATTCCCCTCCGAGTTGGGGCTTTTTTCTGCGAACTCAAAAACTACGTGTAGTGTGAACCCGGCATTATTGACTACCAAGTAGAATCACGGTTGACTGAGGTTGATACAGCTGGGCACTGCAGGTACAGTGATACTGCCAGCAATGTGTAATACAATAACATACTTTAGACCAGAAAAGATTTATACATGCAGTTTAAATTGGTTGTACAGCAGTTGTTAATAGATACTTTTGGGGGGCTTAAACATTTTCTCTCTGGGGGAGCATGGCCTCAGACCCCTTATATAAAGCTTAGTTTCCCTATTCATGAATGTCTGGCGATGTCCCTGGGCAGATATATTATTTATTTATTTAGGGCATGTACATATTTAGTTAAAAGTGCATTGGCTTGCAATGTGCTTGCAATACCTGGCTATACCTTTTAAATGGAAAAGATGTATTAACAAAATGATGGAAGAGTTGTTGTCCCAGTACAGGAAATTATTTTAATGAATTTAAATTGGATGGATTGTCTTATAAACATTAACAAGAATATGGCTGGTGGTTGAATTTGTAATTTGACAGCAATGTCAAAGTTGTATCAAAATAAAATAAAATAACACAATAACTTTTATTAGAATATGTGTAACACTGAACCTTTCCTCTTGTTTTATATTGAGCAATATAGAACGTAGAATTTTTTTGAACAAATTTTTATACAAACGCATGCAGCAAGCTTTATTGCATTTGATGCATTACACATGAGGATGTCCTTTTGTCCAGATTGTTAAAACTTGGAGAGGGCTATACGTATTCCACAAGTCTATTAACCACATTAACATATTGAAATGGCCATATTCCCAACATTTCCTTAGAGGGTTTGGATAGAAGTGTTGTACTTTATTAAAAGAAACGGTGTGTTGCTGTCCACTGGTTGCAGTCCACTGTCATACTCTAAAGTAGCCAAGACATGTTGCTACTCTGTTCCCTTTCAGTCAACGAGGGAGGCAAACAGCGTCGTAGGAGAACGTTCAAGTCCGACATTAATCTCTCTGGATCTGTTGTCCATGATGCGCTCTGCAAAACCAATTTGGACCCTGTCTGCCCTCTCTTTAAATGTAGTTACATGGCCACTGATCCAGTAGTTTGTCAGGGTGATTCAGTAATGTGTTCAGAGTATCTGAAGGTTCTCATGATACACTGGGTTAAGGAGTATTTAAAGCTGCAGGGTATCTGCTGTGTTAACTGTCGATTCCCATGAGTGAAGCAAATAAACACAGACTAGAGCCCACACAGCATTCAAAAGACTAAACTGAAACCCTTTGGCCCTGAGTCGGCCAAACTAAGCTATTTTCTGCATGTGGCTAAAGTACGTCTATACCATTTTTCATGAATTGGTCTTGAATTCAGGATTTGTGTGACCACTGTGTGTCATTTTAACACACATTGACTGGGTACCTCATGAATATCACAACTTGCTCAAGTTGTGCTGGCTCTGGCCAGCGCCAATTTTGTAGTAACTGTCTCTGCCTGTATCTGTTATATCCGTAGTAATGTGCCTTTATATATTTTTAACATATGAGTTATTGTACTGTATAAATATTCTCCTGCCATACAATTCTCATGAATGTATTCTCCCTTAGTTTATTCTGTCCATTAGCACTACATCACATAAGAAACTCTGCAGAATGTCTTATACTCATGTAAGCTCGACAGCACAAGATATAGTGTCAATTTTCATTGGCTGTTAGTAGCATTATCACTCACAAGCAGTGGTGTGCCGTGCATTTTACACCTAGGCCTTCAGGGGTGTACCTGAATCAACTCACGCCTTAATACCATTATTATGTGTAACGCTGTTGGTGAGGCGTGTGCAGATTTAACAGACCACACGCTGATGCAGGTGAGTGTGCATGGCGTTTAAAACGTACAGAGAAATAAACAAAATCGCGTTCCACAAACAGGCGTGCAGCAGACGTGAGAAACAACAAACAATAACACACAAAACAAAAGGAGTCCTCCAGCTTTATATGCCCTCACACCCACACGGCTAGGAACAATCTGTTGATGGCACGTGTGGGTGTGGGGCGCTGGGAGCAAGGGCAAACCACCGCCGTCCAGAACACACACCGGCGAGGCAAACCTGGTAGAGGCTCAACCCTGGACGTTACATTATTATGCCACAGTTACAGACATTATTATTATTATTATTATTCATAAACACAGTTTAACTGGTCGCTGCATCACAGGCAGGCATCTTAGGTAGCAAAAATGATATTACACAATATATCAGTCTTTTCGTTATTACCTCATTATAGATTTCTGCTTCCCGGCGTACTTCATTAAGCTAGTAGGTCCACTCGGGTTTTCCAAAAGTTTTCAAAAGCACAGTGTGTACGGCCATGATTTGGTGTCTTGCTTCTGCCTCGGTTAGACAACTGAAGGCAAACCCTGTCTCCAAACATCATGTTGATCAGTTGCAAATATGGCATTTAAGGGAGGTGTTTTTTTGTTTTTTTGTCCGAGTTCAATCTTTCTCCAGCATCTCTGACCCCACCTTTATTTTGTTGAAATGTTCCCGGAGTGTAATACTTTCCTCACCAACACACTTTTTATTGTGAAACGCTGGTTTAAACCATATATAAATGCTAGATTTCAGTATACCATTAAAGAACATATTCCATGAAAACCAAAAAGTATTTAGTTGTTTTTGGAATTAGCAATGTCGATGTGACACGGAGGAGTAGCGATTTGCGAGTGTTTGATACAGTAACTGGTAGGCCACCATAGCATAAACAACTAGTCTAAAGGACAGGTATATTATCATGAGTAATGCACTGTGCACATCAATAACTACGTTACATTAATATGGGCTATTGTTCAGAAACAGTAAACGGATTAGAAATAATCTTTTTAAATAATATTGTGTTGATTTACTTAACCTAAACATTGCTCATTGATAAAGACGCACTTGCGTGTCATACCAAAATTGTATTCCCTGCCGGAAACGAATTGCCGTTTTTGGTACCGTGAGTAATAGCCTAGTGCTTTTATCTGTGTAAATGATTGGTCATTAACATTTAACGTATAATAACCAAGATAGAATACATCTTTGTTTAACTTTAACCTTTCTTGTTAAACCGAATATCACTTTGTGTTGTTGCTAGCAGCTAGCCACCTATCTTTCATAACCCTATACCAGAGTGGCAAGAACGGCTGTGGTTTCGTGCTATGTAACCCTTTTATTAATTATTTAATACGTGCTTATGTGTACATGGCTGTTTAGCGGGCAAGGGTGGCTGCGATAAAATGTAACACCCCTGTTCCTTCACAGGGGTGTGTGAATAGCTGCTTCTGTGTTTATGTGGTTGACACGAACAACAACTAACTACATTCTGCCTCCCATATCCTTTACTGTAGTCTGGACGGCGAGGTGGAATTAATGTACAATATTAATACCTTGAAAACACTGCTGGAAATAAACCATATGTTGTTCAAAACCCATAAAACTATGTTCAAAACGAGTTTGAGTACTAGCAGTAATGCAGTCTTAGCCTCACGTCAACACAGCTACGTGGAAGTCGGGGCGTGGTGGGCAGTGGCTTGTTTAAATTTAAAGCAACAGTCACTGACATCTAATCATTTTTGGAGAGTTGTGGTTGTGATCATGCTATTCCAAATATTTTATGTTGTATTTTTACCTAAGAAGGTCAACTACTTTGCTTTGAGAAGTCAAGGAACTGTGTCAACAAGTGAAAAGGAGCATGAAATGACTCCTTTAATAAACAGTAACTGAATATCTGAGTTTGCCACCAACAGCAACTGACCTCTATTCTCTTTAAACCATTTAAACCCTTTAATCCTTTAATACATATAGACTCAGCTCTTGTAAAGCATTAAAGAATACAGTTTTTGTGTGGAGAATATGATACTGGCCACTTAAACTGTAGTGGTAATATAAATTGACTGCAGTCAGTTTAAATTAGAGTCAAAAGAGGTAAGGTATAGCTAAAAATGACCACAGATTTCAAGGGCATGTTAACAGCCTCCCTAACCTGGCTGGGTCTTATGAATGGGTCCTTGGGTCGAAGAGCAGCCTTGCTGCCTGGTGGAAAGAGCACAGAACACACTGTAACTGTTTATTAATATGTGCTAAAATAAACTTACCATTTACAGTATCAGATGCTTTTATCCTAAGTGACGTACAATAAAAATATTTGTCAATAGACAGAGCTCCTGATACTATTTGTGTGTGTGATCAAGTAGCATTACACGCACTTCTGCAGTAACATACTTAACCATTAGGGATGTATTGCATTACTTTACAGACCTTACAGTATAATATGTGATTACATATTGCAGTGGTAAAAACTGTAGTCTTGACTAATAGTATCTGTGATTGTGATTAATTGTGCAGCCTCACAAGTTGATGTGTAAATATCTGTTAAAATGCTCATGATGGATAGAAGACATATGTCATCTCTCTTCAGGTAGACTATATGTATGTATATAAGACATATGCCATCTCTCTTCAGGTAGACTATATGTATGTATAGAAGACATATGCCATCTCTCTTCAGGTAGACTATATGTATGTAT
>JAODOY010035972.1:0-21180 GCA_025399855.1 Forbesichthys papilliferus | reverse complement strand
CATCTGGCACCTTTTGGTCAAGAGGATTACGTGATGCACAAAGTGATGTGCTAATGACAAGAGTATATTTATGACAAGTGTAATGCACTGCAGCACATGTGGATATGTCAGACATGTGGACCACAATACAGAAAGTGTTATATCTTTGACTACTAGAACGTAACATTACGCACCGTCACATCGTTCCTAACTGCTCTGACTTGTAATACAATGAGAACAGACATAAGATATGGGTGCACTGCCATAATCATGACTGTTTATAGGTTATATATTGAATCTGCTGATTGGTCATGTAGTCTAATATCATTTGAATGAATCAATCATTACATCATATAAATGCATATATCGACTCAATAAAAACAACACAGAAGTAGTGGTCTGCACACCACTTGGTGAAGGAGTTTGATTGAAGCTCCAACGTACATTTCCTTGCCTGGAACACCACTTCTGGTATAACTGAGGCACAGTAAGTCACAGTATAATAATGTCTCTTGAGTTCCTGTCTGACATGCCTATTCCCAACCATCTCCCACTTGTACATTACTTTGGAGGAACACTTCAGTTAAATTAAATGTATATCTGGAGAAATCAGCAATATCCTTTGTTGACAATGATTCAGAGAGACTTTTACTCTGTTCCTTTGTATATTGGTCTATTTTGAAGCCACTGGTGGTCATTAGTAGGAGACTACTGCATCTTTGGCACTTCAGCTGTGGAGGTTGATACAGATAATGCCCACAAGGTCAGGGTCAGATTAAATATACCAGCCAATTGTCAATTAGGGAAAACATTCTGGTGAAACATATCTGCTGTGAAAAACGTCAGAGTCCTTGAGTGTGTTCTGTAAGCAAACACCTTACCCATAACAACCCAATCCACAACTAAAAACAGGATGAAACAAAGCACAGGCTGGATATACAAAGCATGTTCAGACCACAGGGAAGTCCACAGGGAAGTGAATGAAAAAGGGAAAGAATAAATATTTGCCTTCCCCAGTGATGTGTTTGGGTTTCGGCACCTCGTCCAAAGTCCAAAATATATATTCTGGACCGAAAGCAGAGCACCTCTTTAAACAGTCACACCAGGCAATGGTGTGTTTAGAGTTGCATGTCCAGTGAAAGGACAGTAATCCCTCATTCAAAAGACCCTGAAATCCATCGACATGTCATTCTGTGTTGATGACAGATATAACAAAAAGTGTATTAGCAGTGGGGATTAAGACCTGTTGATGCTTGCCGCCTTCACTGCCAGAAAGGCCACAGACACTGGCACAGACGAACCCACCCAGTCATCCCACATCTTTGTTTCCCAGTATGTTGTGTCTCCACAGGCAGTGATAGGGCCTCTTATACTGACTGCATGATACCAGGAAACCCTTGAGAAGAGAAAACCTTGCCGCTATACTTGAATTTTGTGCATTTCACCATGCTATCACATGTGCAATGTAACTCATGAAACATGTAGACTATAGAGACAACAGGTGACATCACAGGTGACATCACAGGTGACATCATGCATACAGTAGGGAGTCTGTGGCCCAGGACAAAGCAACAGAGAGGCCAGCTCTCCAGTCCCAAGGGAAATCCAGAAATATGTCCTGTCCTGCTCTTGGAGTGCAGAGCTTCATGTGCGTCCCACCTCTGTGCCACACTGACAAAGCGGAACTAAAAATAGGAGCTTCGAGGAAAGGTTTTGGGGGGGAAAGGGGGGGTTAAAGAGCTTAACATGCGTTGCATATATTGGCACTAATGCGGTGCAGACTGTGTTTCATATGGGCAGCTATCTCATGGAGGTCGGGGGAAGGCCGGGCGCCTGGTGAGCCTAGTTTCACCCTCAGTCTTCGACCATTAACCATATCCAGAAAAACACTGACCAAATGCTTAACCTCACAACTACCTGTGACCCAGTTTTGCTGATGCCGGTTGAAAACCTCTTAGAGCGTTGAGGTTCGCTATAAATGATGTTTCTATCAAACACGAACGTTGACCAAGATTCATTTCTCTGTATCTCTGTTCTAGGAACTCAACTGGTAGGAATTCCCCGCGGAGCAGCGCATTACTCGGCTGTTCGGGGCCCACTTCAAGTGACACTGACAGAGTGCAGGGTTCATGCCTGACATCATAATCAGGGGCTTGTGGCGGTTCATGTTTACACAGTGGTCCCCTGTTGCTGCTCTGTTATGTCACCATCATGTTGTGTCATCTCCCACTGAGAGGCTAGGCAAACCCCCACACATGGTGGTGCGCTATAGTCATCAGGCATTGTGGGCTTCGACTAAATGCCTTCGTGTAAACCGTCAGATTGAGTTTCAGTTTGATTAGCACCCGTGGCCATCTTTGTTTCGCTCTGTCTCTGTGGTCTGTTTTGACTATATTATTTACCATATCTGTTTCTAGCTCTCTTCTGACATATGTCTTGATGTCTTTCTGCCTTTAAGATGTCCCCATTAACATCTATCAGTTACAAACAGTATTCATTCCTAAAGAACAGCCACGCTTGCTGTGGTTCCCTTCCCCACACCTTGAAAGTAACCTCACGATTGACTAAGGCAATAAAAAGCAAGCGTGGCCAATGCCAGCTAGGAATTAAGTATCTTATAGCTTTGAACATGTGTTGTGTTGTGTCTCAGGCAGGCATGTAGTAGTTAATCTAAAGTGAGAGGTTATATAAGCTAAAAAATATTGTATATTATATATTGTATATAATAACATGGGGCATTTTTTATTTTAAATTACTTTGCAGAGGTTCAAGGCAAAACGCAACCAGGTACAGAAAGTGTAAATAATTATGCTTTTCTCCACAAAATTAACATTCATATACATTATCTCCAGCTAGGTAGGGAAAAACTACAATGAAACAATAAGTGAAAAGGTAGTGATAACAAATACAATGTGAATACTTCTGCTTTTCTTTTTTCCCAAGCCCCTTGATCTTTTGTTAGTGTAATATGGATAAGATGCAATTTTACATCTCGTTGACAATACTGAGAGTCAAAGATGACACATGTAATTGTTAGACGCACTACATAGTTGGCTGATGGAAACCAGTCAAATACTTTCCCTCATGTGGGAAGGATCTCTACAGAATGTGTCGCTCAAGAACTATTAATTTGATTTCAGTTTGCTGGTTGATAAGGGAACACTCCTTGGTTTTAAGTCCAGGTTTTGTTGAAAGCAGCAAGGAACATTGTGGTTTTGATTTGAAAATGAGACATGCACTGCACAAAAATATACAGTAATTGAAGAAAGTAAAAATATATTTACTAATTTATCAAAGACATCAAAGACCTGCCAACTTGACAGCAGACGTATTTTGATTGACATGCACGACAACCAACTGGCAGATTGTACTGTACTGCACTGTAACTCAATGACCTGATGTTAATACACTTAAACGTCTGGCTGTTTGCAGGTCTTGTAACGGGCATTGCAAACATTTTGCCCAGGCGAAGGTTCCCCCATTCATTTTATATGGAGTCATGTGACAGCACTCGTGGGGGATTGTGGGAAAGCTGGCAGCGCGGATATTCGGGCGAAGGCAGAAAATACCTCAAACCAATTCGAACTTCTGAACGAATACTTGTGAGGCGATGGCCTATCAAGAGAGAGATGTATCTGTTTTTTGGTTACGTACTTCTGTCAAAGGTTCCTAGTACACTTCTGTTCCTACTACCAATGGAGGAGAATATATGTTGCTGTAAATTCAAAGACATAGCTTTAAGGTGTTCCTCTAAATGTGTATTAGAATACAAACGCTAAAAAGCATGGTTGGTTTACTGATAGATACATTTTCGGTGTTGATGGTGGCTGTAATAAAAGCATCTTATATGTCCATAGCTGTGTAATTGCTGCATATCACTCCTCTGTTATTGCTGTCACGTGAAGAGAAACATGTCATGTATGCATACTTTTAGAACAGTGGATTAAATACAATGTTTTTAAAAAGGCAATACATGAAACAAAGGCCACGCCCACAAGCTGCCAGCAAACGGTGAACCAAGCCTGAGCAGGCGAAAGTGCGAAAATGCAAGTGAGTCTGTATGAACATATATCTTAACATAAAGGGGAAAACTAAAACTAGTGGCTAAAGCACTGCATTTGACCAGATATATGTAGAGAGACTTTAGAGTGAGTATGCTAACAGCCAAGGAAAATCTACAACACCCCTTCCTGAAAGTGCTGTCAGGCTTACAGGTGTATCAGATGTTCAGCACAGTTGCTTATGTGTCATCCCGTGGTGGTGCTATAATGGACTGGCTGAGGCTACATTACAGCATACTACAAAAAAATCAAGAATCGAACACTGAAACAGCATTGATAAAGGGAAGTAAGCTATTTGTAACATGTTGCCATTACCCTCCCACACCTTGCATTCATCTCTACCCATACTGGGTTCAGTTATGGATGTGTCACCCAGCTTAAATTTCTCTGATAGTAAACAGATGTGGATACATCTCCTGTGTTGTCACAACAGCAGCTGCAGACAGCACACCAAACACATGTGGCCTTTATATTAATACTGCAGCATGTAGCCTATGCAGTTATTATGTGTACAGTGAGTCAGACCAAGCCCTCCATCTGAAGAGATCAGTGTTCACCACAGACAACAATGCACTTGCTAATTGCTAAATTGCAGTGAAATTGTTGCGCGTTGAGCATGTTAAACAGCTTTGTCTGCGTATGCGTGATTTGAGAGCCATTGAAATTCATGGGCACCACTGACTGCACACATCTTTTTCATTTATTTTTCTCTCCACAATGGCCCTCTGTTCGGGCCTAGCTTTATGAGAGCATTTAAAGGAATCAATTTATCATCTGATTTTTGTTAATGTATGCTAATGTTTACTTGATGTAATTGTGTTACACATGTAGTTTTACAGTGTGGAAGTGTGTTTTCCCAGTATCATTCAAAACCTGTACAATCTTATAAAACAACGGGACACAATAATTTGAATAAAATGGCTTTTCCTTTATCAAAATAGACTGACTTTCTAAATGGAATACGCCTGCCATTAGTAATTTCACTTGTCATTAATCTCACCAATAGAATCATCTATTTAATCAGCATTGTCACCATTGAGTGACTTGGTGTCTTAAGTGCAAAAACACAAGGATAATGGTTCGAAAAATTGCCTTTCTCTATCATTAAGTTACCTTATATATTTACTCAGATACTGTACCTTTCATGCACACATGCTCTCATATCTTTATAGTACAAACACACACACTTTGTCTTACTAAATAACTGATACAATTGTTTCATATAGGCTACTGTATCAATTTGACATGACAACACTTGAATCTTCCAGACAACTCTTCTAGACAACAAATAACAGGCTTTAATTTTTCCTTCCTCAAAATATATATTTATGTCAATGACCACTACATACCCAACTAAAAACCTAAAAATCTTTCAGTTGATGCATTTTGTAATGATCAATAGGCTAAGTATCTATACCAACATGAGAAACTGCTGAAGAGGACTATTACATAATCTGAATGGAGGTTTCCTTGCTCGCAGTTGAACATACAGTAATGAGCACATTAGAGTTATATTTCTCACAATAAATAAAATCAGTGCAATGTGACTCATGCTGTGTTTTGTCTAAAAGCACCAGGAGGCTCGCCCAAACTAGCAGCTGGCTGTCTTGCTGTCTAAACACCTCAGAGGCACAATGTTTTTAACGACCACATAGATCCTATGAACGAGTTCAAGACACATGCTGTCTCACTACGAGGATACTATCTGCATATTGTGGAACAGAAAAGTTGAAATTGGAAGGAAAGTTGATATTCAAAGGTCTATAGTCAGTTTTTGTACCTTCCTGTTAGCATTGTGATAATAATAACATTACATGTCACGGTATTATAGTAAATCAACTAAATTGCACACCCCTTGAAACCATTCCATTATGTATTATTGTTCACTGTAATTATAATTTATAGATTGCTTGGTTACAACTGTGAGGATATTGGTTTGATTCTCAGTTGATAGCCACAAATGCTAATGGTTAATTTCTACTGTACTTGAATGCTGGACTTGGTAGGACCCTGCAACTAAACTGTCACTAAAGTGAACACACCTGAAATGGGGTGAGTCCACAAACCAAAGGAAGTGCGCTGATGGAACAACACGTACACATACGCAGCTTGTGATTAAACAACATCCCGGCTGTGACGGTGGTGTTCTGTCATCCCTCCTCAGCTACAGTACCTGTTTCTGAGCTGGTTCACTGCTGCATCAGCAATGCAACTTTGTGGAGATTCCCACCTCTGGCTTGTGTCAACACGACAAGACAAAACAGGCATACTCCGTGATTCTGACTGCAGTAAGCATCACGCTGATACATGAAGGATTTTGCAAGCCCTTCTACATTATTAACGCAGTTTGTCCTAAATACTGAACTTAAAGGAAGGGTCAGTCACTCTTGGTAACTTTGAGCTCAAATCCTCCGTGAAATGCAAGGAGATATTTGATGAATTTGACAAAAAGTGTATTATCTTACATTTAGCTTACAATAGCTGACTTTACATGTAAACTGCACTATTCAGTTGCTCAGAGATGTTCCTCAGCATTGCCCATTGTATTAATATTTAGTTGCAACAGGCTGCAATAAGGGCCCTGGTACTGTAACTGTGTTTTTGGAGGCATATATTTGATGGTATCGTCGTTTCCCCATAAACATGCTTTACGATCACATGCTGCATCCTGGCTGTTTCTGTATAAGGACCAACAAAGGACATTTTGTGAGCTATTAATCCCACAGTGGTTGGGCTACATCTCTGTCATGGTGTAATGGGCTAATTAGGTAGAACAGTATCTGGTAGGAGCACCCCCCACCTTGCACTGAGCTGTAAAATGTGTCTGCCCCCTGGGCCCCTGCTTTTATCCTTTTCCCCCATTAAGTTCATTCTTCCTTTTTTCCATTAATTTATAGTTGCTGGGCTCTGCTTCCCAGATGCAAATTATTAATGATCATGTATTTTTGTGACAATATTATTTGATTGATTCTTCCTTTGACTAACTTGTCTTACATATATTGTATATTTAATTATGAATTGTCTTTCCCATAGGCAAAATGAAAGACATTCATATTTGTTATTTCAATGTAAATCATTGGTAACCACATCACAATTACTTCTTAAACAAACTTGCACTCACTTGCTTACTGAATTTACTGCTGGAAACCTCAGTCGAAACCAATGCTCCGTTATATATCTCTCTTGAAACACATTAATGAATGATTAACTATAGCTGATACCCTTTTACTTTCTGAGAGCCAGTCCTTCAGATCCCAGTGAAGTTGGATCTAACAGTGCTCCTGGTCTCATAGGTGGTTTTCAGTGGTTCTAATAGGCCCATGAGCTATGAACGACTCAATCTTGCAGTACAAATGTACACTAAACACTATAAACTTGTAACATCACAAAAGTAATAGCAGGGGTCTCTCAGGTGTTACACTTAATTTCCACAGGTGCTCTTGTCAGGGAACTGTAAATATACAGAGAAAAGAACATGTATAACCACAAAAAGGGTAAAACCAGTGGTGCTACAAATACAAAAAACACAAGACACTCGTGTGGATTTAGTCAAATTTAAAAAGCCTTTAATATATGGGCCAAGGAAAAAACACCTTTGCGTTTCGGCTGCTTTCTTTTTCAGAGTGTGATGAAGGAAGTAGCCAAAACGCGTAGGTGTTTTTATTATTTATTTTATTACATTTTTCAAAAGATTCTATTGCAACAACTCAAAAAGTCCTACATCACCATTCAGTTTGGGACCTGATCCCTATTGGGAACAACAGCTTGTGTTTTACAGTGTACCGTATACTCTCTGTCTTACATGAGATGTATTTGACTGGCTTCCGTATGGTGGTGTACATGTGTTACTCAACGTCTTTGATGTTTGGCAGCACAAAAGCACTAAGGTATGTGCCTTCCAAGGGCTTTCACTGCAGGCCTGCATCGGCACACAATGTCTACAGAAACTAGTTTCCTTCGTTTTCTTTCCTGTGATAATATGTTATTCATTTTTTATTACTGATTTATATTTAGTGCAATTCATGTAATCTAAAGAGGCTCTTCCAGTCGTTAGTTTATATTTCATGCATAACAGTGTAGTAAAGATGTTGCTGTCTATTATGCAAATGTTTATCATCTTTGGCATGAAGCTGTTTGGCATAGATATGCCTCGGAGTTAGTTTTGAATTATTCAAACAGTCCGATGTGAAGCCACAAACACATAATCTGCACTGTTTATCAACAGGACTGCACCTGTTTGGCCTGTGTGTATCATAATGCCATGAACAACAGCCTGTTGCTTAGGCTATAATGTGCCCTTTGAGCAACCGCAGTCCAATTTGTGGGAAGTAGCATTGTTTGACTGTTGCTTCTTGCAGCCGAACGTCACTATTTCTAGACCTGCCTGTTTGTGCTACAGGCAGTCTGGCACCAAGGCTGGAGGACCAGGCGCTTCTGTAAACAAGCCTTGCCTTTTGTTCAGCTGCAGATATATTTACTGCTTTTGCTAGAAGACATGGCATATTGTGTACCTACTCTCCTGATAACCATGCAGGTCACGGTGCTTGCTCCAAGACTGGCTGAGGTCGCTCTACTTCTTTGTAATTGTCAGAGAGATTGAGCTGGCAGCCTTGATAAACCCAGCCAGGAAACTGGCAGAGTTAAGGGTGCAGAATGGAGCTGCAGATACTGTATGTAGACTGGAGCCATGTGCGGCAGGCACAGCAGCTAGGCATGGCACCACTGGATTGGCCTTTAGAGGTGGATTGTGGTTCAGATTGGGGTGTGGACTAGGAATGGGATCTGGATAAGCAATGAGGCTGAGGTCAGGGTAGGACTGAGACTGGGAATCGTAATGGGATTCGGGACTGGCTGGTGGGGTTCTGACTAGAGGCTATTATAAGTTGTGTATACATTATATCCACCATGGGGCCACTGTTTACTTCAAATAGTATTCTGAGACCACGTTGCAGCATGACAGTGTTGCTCTGTTCTTTATGGGAACAACACAAATGTGTTAGGTGTCATGGCCCGCACGTTTCTATTTCCAGACCCGAGCACTGTAATTTGCTTCTCCTAAAACACAAGGCTGTTTGCTTTATCCACTAGCGGTTCCCATCGCTTGGGTAAGTGGGGACATTTGGGGTTTAAATGAGGGCCAAAAACACCTGTCTCTGTGCTAAAAGCTGGCACGGGACAAAAAGGAGATGAAGACGACTATGAGGGAACAGTTCCTAACTGACGGTCAAAGATAAAGAACAGATAGAACCTAAGATGCTGTAGGGGAACAGTTCCTAACTGACGGTCAAAGATAAGGAACAGATAGAACCTACGATACTGTAGGGGACAGTCCTGGGGAGAGCGATAGCATTATCTTGTGCTATCTCAAAGCTGTGGGACATCGTCCACCCTCCACTCTGCAGACTTAAGAAGGCATTACAAACAGCCCCTGGATCCAAACCTGGAATAAACGCTGATCTTAAACAGTACCAGATGTTGCTTCAGAGAGCAACGTTAACCCACACAGCGTCACCGAGGCAAACCAATTCCAGCTTTGGGTCTTAGAAAAACAGCTCTCTTCCTGTGCCTTATGGGTGCAACTATTCCTACTCTGAGAACACTTTTATTTTGCAGTGAGTGTATGCAATACATTTGCAGGAGAATGTGCACTATGAATTGCTGAATGGAGTGTTGCATACTATGATGCTGATGTCCTTGAAGTGACCTGGACTACATGTTCTATTGTCAATGTGATTCAACTTACAGTGGGCCTTGCATGGTCATGTGCTCTCCGAGCTTTGGATGTATGTTGATTTGGCTGTTTCATGACCTAGCATTCCTGTTACTGCCAAACTGAGGGACACACAAGGATAACCGACATAAATTAAATATGCATACAGTTTTGGGTTTGTTGTACCTGCATCGACTCACATGAAAAACAATGAAACAGACAACCTCTCCCATGGCAATTTGCAAAATCGTACCCTGAGACCAATACATTTTCATTTGATAGTCTTGATTGCTGTCTTGGCGGGGAAAACATGCTTGTGTAGTAACCAAAAACTGGGTCTGGGGAAGTTTGGAAAAGCAACAACTTTGAGGGCTTAATCTCCATGGTCTGTGTATATTTTCACTGAAAACATCAGATTCTCACACGCAACTGTTATTACTCTAACAAGCATTATGGTTTATTCAGGATTGCAGTGCTGAATGATGCAAATGTTCCCTCCTGGGTGGAAACTGGCCTCTCCAATAGTTTCTATGCAGTTCCCAGAGAGACGTTTTTGAGTGAAGCAGTTCACAGAGTCTTGATCCACCCTTGTTCCTTGGGAAAAAACCACATCCATTCCATCTAACCAGAGGATTGCCATAGCTCACAGACTGGCGTTATAGAGAAGAACCCTGAGATTGGCTGACATGCTGCTGTTAGCTACATATGCAGGACTTTCTGTGAGTCAAACCAGAGGCTTCACAACAAGGATACCACCAACTGGAGCAGATTTGACTATACAGAGTTGTGCATGTACAGTATAGTTAACCCATATGGTGAATTGCAGTGCCTCTCATGATGGAGTACATCTACAGTATATAATAATTGTCCCATCTCATATAATTACATTTATGGATTTTAACCAATCGTATCTGACCTATCCTGCCACTGCTAGTTGGATAGCCAATCAAATTAAAACATAATAAAATAAATAAATAAATAAATAAACAAATGAATAAATAAATAAATGACTATATGAAATGTCTGACATTGTGACAGAAATATTGTACTATTTAGTCTAGTTGCCCAGCACGTAACCACACACACACACACACACACACATACACATTTATTTGACCTTGTGTTTATATGGTTAATCTGCATCATTGTCTCTCACTTCTGTACATGATAATAATGTTTGTCCAAAACACCTGTTCAAAACAATGTCACAATTTCTTCCATTCAGAGTGGCTTATGGAGGACGCATGACAAATACAGTATGTAAAAAAAAAAGGATAATCTGTCAGCGTATGAAAGCAACTCAGAGGACAGTAAAGCAGTCTGTCTCTTGAAGTGAAACCGTTGGTTCTATAGGCACTGCTGGAAAGCAAACACCTCAACAGAGAGACCTGCAGACCCAGCATGCAGAGGGTACGAGCAAGAAAACCTCTAATCTGTGTCTCTCACGCGGCTCAGGAGTGCATGTGAGAGCAGGTCTAACAGCCACATGGCCAGTCAGTGATTAGTTGGGTAGAATATCTACTAGAACTATTCCTTGATCAGCAAGATGGCTCCTGTGTTGGGCCTGACCACTGCTGCATTGCATCATCTCTCTCTTTCTGTACTCTAGTTTGTGGTCACCCTTATCGTTTAATGACTGTGTCGCTGTTGCTCGCACTTACGATCGAACATTTTAGAAATCAATTAATTTCCTGTTCCTCACTTTAAGAGCCTTGTGGAGACAAGCTCCTGCCTACATCTCTGACCTGACACAGCTTCACAATCCCGCCCAAAGTCTTAGATCAACAGGTCAGAGGGTGATAGTGGTTCCCCACACTCATTTTAGGACCAGAGGGGAACGGACATTACCAGCAGTGCTGTGGAACCAGACTGTGGAATGCACTATATTCTATATTAGCGGTGGGGGGAATATCAGTATCGCGAAATGTACCATAATACTGTATCGATACACAGACGCCAAGAATCGCAATTTCATTATATATATATATCGCACTTGATAATTTAGCTGGGTGTATAAAATATTTATGATATGTTCATGTCAGTGAGTCGGCTTGACAATCACATTTTGCAGCAATACAATTTATATGTGAGATGAACACCGATGTTGACAAAAGTTTCTTTTGGGGACATAATTAGAAGTTGTAAATGGCAAAATACAGCATGTTTAAAATCGCAATAATATTGCATAGTGGCATAAATATCGTGATAATATTGTATCGTGGGGCCTCTGGTGATTGCCACTCCTACTCTATACGTTGTTTAAATTCTGTCAACTCTTTAAAAAAGCAGTTGAAGACTGTTATTCAAAAATACTTAGTTAGATGAGGGATGTTTTGGCTGTCTGATTTATGTATGTTATTCTTTTATTCTAGGGTCTTTTATGTTATGTATTTATGTATTGTGAAGAAATGTGCTATGGTATATGAATAAACGTTACTTACTTATGTACTTACTTACTAGTTGTAACTACTAGAGTATGACAGGCTCTCCTTCACATCCACATGCATCATTACCAAAGGTACTTGATAAAGTACCCATGAGCAACACACTGAATGACTCAACATGGGACCCAAATGCACTTACAGTAATGGAAATGCCATCTGTTGTGATGTAAATTGCAATAAAGCTCTAAATTCAGCAACCATTCACCAACCCACCATCATCGTTTCACTGGGTGGCTTGTACCGCACCATAGCAGAAATAACAGCCGTTTGGCAGCCAAACATACAGTGCATCTGTAATGACTTTGATAGTCTTGGTCACCAACTCAAACCAACATCCATTTCTGGAAATATCTGGCTGTGAAATTGCCTATGAAGTATGAGAAGCAGGAATTTCCCATTTAGTATTTTATGTGGGAACATAAGGACACTGAACACAGTGACGAAAGGAGAAAAACTGTGGCCTGAATGCTGAACACAAGATTTTTCAGTGTTTTTATTGCCTGGTGCTTGTAACGACCCTCAACCAGATCATCAACACAATATAAGAAAGAATGTATTTGAAGAAAGAACAATAACGGTTCAGTAAATGTTCTAAGTGTGAAATGTTGGTCGAGGGGCTATCACAAAACAGAGGCAAAATGTATTTATACATGTTTATTCATCAACTGAGTTTGACAGTAGTATCAAACAACACCAGGTATACATACAGTAGAGCGTAGGCAAAACAAAAAATATATACATAACTAAGCAGGCAACAGCGTTTCCAACAACAACAAATAACTGAATATCAAACTATGGAAAAACTGCAAAAAATATACTTCATTAGGTTAATAGCTTTCCTGTTTCAAGTTATGAAACTGTTTCAACTAACTTCCGCTTCCCAGCCTCCTCATTTATATCAGCTGGTTCCTATTAAAACAAGGATTACTTAACCCCCCGTAGAAACACCTGGCCCACAAAATGTTCAAACATTTATAATTCATTTCAGAACAAGCATTTTTCAGTCTCTATTAATAAAACACAATGTGCATATTAGGGTACGGGCTACCCTGTGACTTTAGGAGTAACACAACATCAAAGTACATGCTGACAGGGAGCCATGACAGCAAGTTGTGACAAAAAATAACTGCTAAGCCACTTTAAAAATTAATCTTTTAACCTATGTACTTTGCCATGGCATGTCCAAGCCTGCTGTTGACTTACATTGTATATGAGCTCCTTCTCTTCAAACATGTAATTTTTGCAAACCTATAATAGAACACAAGGATGTGTGCATATGTACATGCACAGTTGTAAGGACACACACCGATGGTTTCAGTTGCCCAGTATAGACGACTTCTACGAAACTTTATGACAATGGCATAAAACCATTGCCTTGGAGGTTAATGAAACATCATTGCCTTGGAGGGACTAATTAAGGAATGCGTTCTTGGTCCAATGTAAACCTGGATTTTCTTGTATACATGCCCCACATGTCGTAACTGATATATGTGAAACAAATCACAAATCCAGTTTAACTGTGACTACAGGTGTGTGATTGAGTTACAGTGTTTTGAGGGAGGATCTCAGGAAAGGGGTGAACAGGTTAAGGCCTGTCTTGAAGTTAAATAAATACAGTATAATTTGATGTGAAGGAATGTCTTTCAGTGTCGTGTCACGTTTGATATACACCATGCTACAGTATCTTCTCTGTTTACGGAAGATTATCTTCATGCGTGTTGGCAAATAGTACATACTGTATGTATAAAATCTATAACAGTTTATACACACTATCAGTAAATGTACCAAAAACACTAAATGAGGTACAGATATTAGCGTGTAAGAAAACGGCTGCGTCATCTTTGTGTCCAGCCTCCAGTCTGAACCCCTGTGGCCCTGGCTGGCTGGGAACGACCTTTAACCCCTCGGGTGCTCCTGATCCACTGCCTGAATCCTCAGCAGCAAGCCTGTTTAGTCAGGGGTTATGAATCTTCCACATGCTGCTGAGGAATCCTACGCTCCAGACTCGGCTCCAGACTCACTGGAGTCCGCCCCACCCCCCACCAACTGAGAGTTAAGGAATTTTGGCACCTGTGACGTTCCCTTTAGTCACTCCATTGGGGGCGATAATCCTACCCTAGCAGGGCTGCAGGCACACAGGGAGTAGGAAGATGAGAGAAATACGCATTCCCAATTGAATTCCTGACTTTTATCCCAGAAAAAGGAAGAACAAAAAAATTCCTCGTCTTACACCGGTCAGCCGCCGTTGAGCACGGCTTGAGCTTTTGTGATTAAGTGATCTGTTCATAGTTCATGGCTTCTGTCTTCACAATAAGGTTGAATCCTGTATGTGCATGTGTGTGTGTGTGTGTGTGTGTGTGTGTGTGTGTGTGTGTGCATGTGTGCGTGTGTGTGAGAAGGTAACAGCCCAGCTGTATGGAATTAGGCCTGTGTGTTGTAATACTAGATTTCAAGTCTACAAAAACGCATACTGAGTGTTAGCTGTCCTCGCCCTGCATAGCTAATATATCACAAGCAGAAACCCCTTTTTGCATGCAATAACTGATCTCTGAACATTTCAGTGAAGAGGGCAGAATTGTGTTGTTTACATTATGGTGACCTCTGCATGGAAGGGAATAAGTCATATCAATGCAAGTCAGGATGAAAGGGGCAAGCTTTAGCTAGCATGCCGGTCTTCTGGAGCCTGCTTTTGACCTCTCCAAACACAGTCAACCTTCTCAGATAGCCTGCTAAGCTAGTGTAGTTATTTCACTCTTTGATGAATTTATCTTTAACCAAAAAAAAGAAATGGCTTTCCAGGGTGAGAAATCTGGACCTTCTGGGCCAGCTTCAAAGACATGGAGTAAACCTATTCCTAGACCAAAACCCATTTTCAATTAAGTTTTCTTTTAGTCTCTATGTATCTATGTATCTATGTCTGTGGAACCAGCCCTGTATGTACATGCCCACTGCAGTCAGGTTCATGTCAACCACCCGTGCAGCTCAGACAATACAGTAGCATTTCCCTATTATGTCTGTAGAGTGTATTGCAAGTGTACTTGTGTTTGCTGCATGAACACAGAGGAGACAACGCCCCTTCAAGGGCACAGATCTGCACAGGGGAGCATCCTAATGCTATACGACCTCAGGAGTGTCTGAGGTCGTACCTGTACCCTTCAGGGAAGAAACATGACTTGGCAGATTTCATAATACACGTGCATTTTACAGTGAATGGCCTGTACAGGACGCAGTCCATGCTGGGCTGTAAAGTAATGAGCATGTCACACAGAATGGATCATTTCAGTATTCATCAAGGTACGCAGCTCTTCCACACGATTAACAGGTCAGCGAACTCTGACGAGATGAAACATGAGCAAGGCCTTTGCTAAGTCCGTTACTGGAGTGAATTAGGAGCCCTGTTTTCTCTGGTGAATTTTAATCATCAGGGTCATAAAGCCTGTCCTCCCATTCACCCGGGAGTGGGGAAGGGGGGGGGGTAAGATAGAGTGATACTTCCTTCCTCCAGACGCTCCAATGTCTCAGCAAGGACACACACAACACGAGCAATGCACCCAAGTTATTTCATGCTGCTGTTATTTCTGGAGACCAAATCTCCTCCGTTTTCAACGTCGAGGCGCACTTCATCTCTGACCACGCTGTCAAGCTGTTAAGCGAATAGTAGAAAAGTTACAAGTCATCCTTAACATTCTATTGCATGACAATTGAAATTCACCATAGTCAATTCACTGTGACATCTACAGCATGCTATAGACTGCGTGAAGCCTTATATTATTCCTAAGCCGTCCCTAAAAATCTATGTTGACAAACACAGGAGCTCTGCAATTATAAGGCCCAGTCCCGTGAGACAGACTGCTGACGAACGCCAGTAATTGTTCCCCTGTCATATAAACCTTGTAATTACAGAACGTCTCTGTAATCATAGCATCTTCTCCACGACAGGCTGGACACAA
Source organism: Forbesichthys papilliferus (assembly GCA_025399855.1). NCBI lineage: Eukaryota > Metazoa > Chordata > Actinopteri > Percopsiformes > Amblyopsidae > Forbesichthys > Forbesichthys papilliferus. The sequence continues at coordinate 5,036 of JAODOY010035972.1, read as the reverse complement.
ATAGGTCGTCATTTTGCCCCGCCTGTAGACCATAGACGCTACACCAGAAGCGGCAGGTTGTTCCCTGATGCTGTGTTTTCAAGATAAACAGGAAGAACGAGCAGTGTGGCAGGAATTGTGCCAGGAAGTGTGCTCTAAGAGGGAAGTGCTCAGACCACCTTGATAAGATCCTGTGTGTTTCAAAGGTTCAGTTGCATCCTGGGTCGTTTCATTGCTCTCCCTCCTGTGTGGAACAGTGCTATTGTGTTGATTCTCCTTTGGATAAAGTATTCTCTTCATAACCATGGAACAAGCATAATACAATCTGTTTTTGCTACTGGGACCTTTCTGCCACTGATCACATGTACAGTATGAACAATGAGACATGCTTACAGAACATTTCAGTTTGTTTCAATGGCTAGACTGACCTGATATAGACACACAATTGAAGACATACTCATTAAAACCTCTAGCCCCTACACAGAAGCGAAGTGAATGGGATTTAAGCTGTTTGGTGCATGTTGAATGGGTGTTGTGAAGGACCTGTCACTGCTGGTTAGAGAAAATGCTTTGACACACATGTCTGTGTGCCCATAACACGGCCCATGATCATAACAGCTTAGTGCTGCAGGGCCTGCTCACTACCATGCTCCAGTTACGTAACCATCATGAAAACAAATAGCATCAGCCGCTGCTATACATAGAATGTAATGTTATTAGCGGGGAAAGGGGAAGGACAATTTTGCTTAATGTCAACCCATTCAACATTGATATTTGTCACGTTTTTTAAAGCATAACAGCATAAGCATAATGCTAATGTTGACAAATCCTACATCTCATTTGTGCAATGTTGAATTAATCTGAATGTATTGTACTCCAATTACTGTGTGGTTGGCTACAGACTGCTTTGGCCCAACCCAGAGCCCATAAACCTGAGTAAAAGGGATTACATGACCCTGACCTACAGCAGTGAATAAACTTTTAAGAAATATGTGTGACCTGTAGTCTGGGCCCCTGACCTGACTTATCACTATCTGGCTCCTTTTGGTGTACTTCATCAGGCACGTTTTCAAGTGCTTGATCTATGGCCTTTAAATGTAGCTTCTGTCAAAGTGCTAAGCTCAGAGACCAGTCTCTGAATCCCCTCTTAAGACCCACAAGAGGCAGTTTGGTTTATACAGTACCTCACAGGTTGCTTGACATGTGCTGTATAGGTGTTTCATTCTCCACAAAATAATGTGGATATATTGTTTTGCTGCTCCTAAAACGTCGTGAATTTAAACATCTAAATGTTTGTTACAAATTAAAAACTACAAACCTTTTTTAAGTTTATGTTATATTTTTAAACTGCTCATGTGAGAATTTGTGATTATAGCATCTCTACTCACTTGGAAAAGTGACAAAGGAATGCAAACACCCCCAGTCTAAACCTAGAGCGTCTCACACATTTTGCTGTACTACAGGATAATTTTTAACAGGTTTTAACCAAGAACGCCAAATGTGTGTTTTGCATAGTTCCAAAACAAATATCTGTTTCCGTGGTAACAGCAACCGTCACCAAGTTTGTTTTAATGCTTCCGGGCTCATCTTACCAGAGCACAGCTATGTTTACTCACTGGCTTAAAATCACTTCACCAACAACTTCAGAGCCTTAGACAAATCATGTAAACATGACCATTTAACCTCAATAAAAATATAAAAGTCTTTACCTTTAAGTAAAGGAAAACATAATTTACTTTATAATGCAGAGATGCAATAATTGTTATAACTGGGGTTGCTCAGGCTCAGCAAAGGGATGAATGACTAAGGTGGCCTGGCCACATAGTGTTGTTAATGAGTTTTTAAATGAATTAACATTGAACTAATAATGGACCCTTTTCACAGAGTTGTCGCCATAGGGAACACAAAGGTGTAGCTCATAACATTAATTACAGGTATGCCAGTGCATCAGCAACCATTGCTTGCCAGGTCGCTTCACTGGTTTTGTCTTTACTGGTGCTATGGCATAACAAAATACAACAGACCAAAACATGCATTAATAGGCTACAAGCATACTTGTTGATGGTCAATCTCCTATTTTGTTTCATCTTAAAGTCATGCAGGCAAATATTAACAATGACAAATAGGACCTTTTTGAGAGCTCGTTAACAAACGTTAAGACTATACGATAGTTTAATGCTAAAAAAAACAACTAAACAAAAATTAAAACCTGGTTCGATATCCCTCTATTTTGACACAAATTGACTCATTTCAATTTTGTAATATACTCTACATTATGGCATGTGTACTAATATAATACAATTAGCCTAGATAAACATTAAAAATAAGGTTCAAGTTGTGGATTAAGTTCTGCAAAACCAACTGTACTAGGAACGCCCATTGTACACCAACATTTGATAACATCAATTTACAGGCTTGGTTAAATTTGAGACTATAGCATGTACCAAGTGGGCGATTACTGTTGGGAGATTTAAACCAGGTTAAACAGAGACAGAGGATACAGATTTTTGGAGCAGCAAACTGAGCAAATTGGTTTCCTCTCTGCATAAACCAAAAAGCCATGAGTCATATCTAAAACTAAATCAACCTTTCTCTGCTATGCCCTGGTGGGGTCCTGATCTATTCCACTCCTTGTTCTGGAGCCGGTAAACTTTCCTCTGCATATACACATGGGACCATGCACTGCTATTTTAGTACCCTGCATGGCTGTGCACAGTGTGGGAAGAGGACAGGCCTCGCTCCCCGATGTACAGCAGTGTCAGTAGAAACATTGTAAACACTATCAGGCTCACGATCCCTTTTCATATAAGGGATGAGTCAACGTGTTATTACTTTGTCTAGAAGGAAATGACACATTCCTCTGGTAAGGACAGAGAAAGAATGATCAAAGTAGATAAAAGGTAAGAGCCTGCCTGATAGTGTTATCCGAGATGTGAAGCAATTACCATTTAAGAGTCAATTGAATGTATACATATACTGTTTAGACTTTACTTGACCTGGAACAAAGTTAGGTTGACTGGCTGTCCACAGTCAGGTTGATGATGGCATACATCATCATTACAGGCCCAAAGAGTGGGATCAGATCTCTTCATCTTCTTCATAGCGTTTAATTGGCTAACCTCAGGGAGGACATTCAGAGGACGCAGCCGTTTAAAAAACAAGCAAGTCTTTGTTGAACGCCCACCCCTCGCACCTCTCAGGCATCCGCAGAGAAAGACAGGATTGCAAAACACTGCCGTGCTGTTCTCCTGGATGTTTGTGGTTGGAGCAAAACGCTATCTGGCCACCGGCCCGGGGATTTCAATTCAAATAGGGCCACGGTCCAAAAAAGCTCATCTTTTGTCTAGTCCGTCTAGAGACACAGGGCACGCTGCCACAAAGCACCCCTATCCCCCTTAAGTATGAAACACCTTACCTTTCCGAATGTGGAAAATAACACAAGTATATTTATATTGTGAACATGCTGAATCGTGAAATGAGAATAGAGCGTGGGAAAGCACATCCTCAAAGCGTACGTCTGCTGATACGGCCGGCTGCCCACCGCCGAGGTGGAAACGGTGATGCAGGTTCAGGCACCATCCCAGTCCGCATAGCTCAGTGCCATCACCACCGTGAGACATGGAGGCTCAGGCTGGCTATCTGGTACAACGTGGTTATATCTCTCCCAAATCTACAGCTAGCATCCATAGTTTGCAAGCGTGTGCCCTCATTCCACACAAGCCCCATTCGTACTTTACTGTGTTACAGGCTCAGGGTAAAACACAAACACACGCACATAATAAACGTAGACATAACAAACATAATATACTTTTTGTCAAATTAACCAAATATCTGCTCGCAGTCCACTAGCTTAGCATTCTCTGTAAACTTACTTTTATTGTCACATACACATGTAGCAAGATGTGTTCTCTGCATTTAACCCATCCCTCAAGGGAGCAGTACGCAGCTACGGTGCAGCGCCCAGAACTAACTCTAGAGGTCAGTATCAGAGGTCAATGGCATTGGAGAGAGTTAACTTGATAGTGGGGGAAACCCACGCAGACACAGGGAGAATATGCAAACGCCACACAGAAAGGCCGAGACGAGCGGAGTTCAAACCCGGGACCTTCTTCCTCTGAGGCCACAGTGCTCTACACTGGGCCACCATGTGTGCTTAAGAATAAATCTGGTACTTTTACACAGCCCTGGATCTGTAAATAGGAACACAAACAAAGTGGTGCAGACCACACAACAATCTCCTAGCCACGTGCGTGTGTGTCTTTCTCTTGTACACGTGTACAAACACACGCATACACACACACACACTATCCAGGGCACCTTGATCTCCACTCAGAGCAGAGCATGTGAAAGCTACAGCCTACATCTGCATTCAGATTCATTCATATTAAGTAGTAATCAGGCTTTCCAGATACAAGGAGCTTATTAACATCAGTTGTCAATAGATTTGAAGATGACATGAGTGGGTATGCTTTGTTTGTTGTTGCCATGCACACCTACTGTTTCAATAATATATATATTATTGAAACATTGTAGCCTATGGTGAATCCTTATTTGTCTATTTCAGTTATATTGATACGTTCAAATGAGAACATTAAAGAAAAGGATGAGACCGACCAGGCAGACCAAATGAGCTAAAGTGCGCATTCAGTCATGTTAGCAATAGCATAGCATGTCTCAGCTGTCCACTTGGAAACACTTCACTCAGCCAGCACAACAGCAGTAATCTATGTGAAGATAACTGGCATACGATGCATTCACTGAATACACTGCATCTTTCAAAGTGCATTCACTCTATTCTCTTTCAACCACCAACACTATGGCCTATATGCAGTGAATCTGGCACATTTTTTAAACATCTTTTTTAAACAGTTAGCCTATTTTTAGGCTAAAAAAAACTACAAGTACAATGTATTTATGCAGCCATTAATCACATTACAGTCTCAAACTGTGAGCACAACAAAAATAATTTTCTCCATTTTGCCATATTGTATATTATATTTCAATGTGTTTCTCTCTCTCTTTCTCTCTCTCTCTCTCTCTCTCCCCCTCTTCCCCCC
>JAODOY010035971.1:20638-44939 GCA_025399855.1 Forbesichthys papilliferus | reverse complement strand
GCCGACGCCACGGTCATCGTGGACATTCCCGCCTTTACCCAGGGTCTGCCCCTCTTCCCATACCACAAGGTCCTCAAATAGACGTCGATTGGCTTGAGTCAGTCACGACCATGGTGTATGTTAGCCCTGTGCTAACAAAGTGTTGAGTAAAGGGATAGTTTAAAAATAATCAAGGGCTGTTATGACTGTACGGGTTTCTGTTTTATTTCAAAAATGTTAGGGTTTTTGGAGGCTTACATGGTAATACTACTAATGAAACGTGATATATTGGTAGTATAATGTTATGTTTCTAAATACTAATGCTGTGAGTGCTTTAAGATCAGGGTTGTTTAAAAAAAATGGAATTAAGATAAGTGTGCCTTTGAGTAAACATGCAAGAGATTGTGCATTATACTCTGTGCTTAATACATGCTGCAACTTAACTAACACAATACTGTTAAAGGGATCTGTGAAAACACTCTCCTTCTTTTTAAATGATGTCTGGCTTCAGGATTATATGCTTGTGTGGTGGTCGTCAGGGTGTAAGGGTACTGGATTTTAAGATGTGCTGTGGGCTTTCAATATTAGCTGACATGCTCACGCTGTGATATTAGACTCTGCAAAGAAATAAAGCAATCTGTGAGTTAACTTGACTGAATGTATTTCATTCAGACCCCTTGGTAATTCAGTTTAAAAAATTCCTGGGATTTCCAGTGTGCAAGTGAAACGTGTCTCAACAGTATATAACTTTAGGTCAGTGTCATAAATAATATAGTTAACTTTTCTAATAAAGGGAATCTTGACTAGTCTTTGTTTAACAACTGGTTGCACGTGCAGTAAACACAAAGTATTGTAATTATGGGGGTAAGCTCAATTAGTCTAATGTTTATGAATAATAATCACTCCAATAATAATCACTTCCCATTTTAACATTGTTTAGATTACGTTTGTCTCACTCCACTTGTAAATATTACAGATGTCTTGATTGCTTGGCCTTTTCCAGATGTGTTCCTGTCATTAGGCTGCGTTGCACATTGCAAACATTGAAAACCAAGTTTGCAATAAAGGAACTAGCTACAGTACGTCAACCTAGTTCTGAGTATGAGTGACTCAGGCTGGAGTCATGTACAGCTGTCCAAATAGATGCACATCTAATGACTCTCAACCCACCCGGGAAAAAAATGAAAAAAAGTTTAACTGGTATGAAAATGGTGCATTAGTCACGCCCCAGTATGATGTTCACGGCACCCACCTGGTTGTATTTATTTACTGTAGGAAACACTCCTAACGTGCAGTAGATACTTTCATAGTAATATGTGCGTTAAAGGATAGATGCTGAGAGGTGTGATCTAAAAACAACATTTGTACATTGCTGTTAGCGCATTCCTCGAAGTTGTGATTAAACTTTTCTGCATATTTGTGCATTGGTTCAGACACATACATTACATAATATTTGTCTACACTGCTCCTTATGAATCTTAAGTAAGTCATTCTGGAAAAAGCGAGTTGATATTTGAACCTTACAGATGGTCTGTCAACACACAGCCAACTGGAGAGCTGTCCATTGAAAAGTGCAGGCACAGCTGAATCAAACTCTTGCTAAAATGAGTCGGGAGAAGAAAAAATAACATGTTACATTTCACCTCATTAAAGCACTGTGCAGGGTTGAAACTAACACATTTAAGTGATTTGCTATTAAGAAATTAAAATAACAAAGGATGAAATTATCAAATTAAATTAAATAAAGTATAAAAGAAAGAAGTTTAGGAAGCAAAATATTACAAACAACATAACGGTAGTAGATGTTAAAAGCCAGAATATTAGGTAAAAATGACTTTCTGCTACGTATTTGCCTGCAAGTTGCCCGTTGGCTCGTCAGAGATGGCTGATATTTGAGCTATTGGTTATAGGTTATTTTTTCAGTGCGAAAGCATGATTGACACCTAGCAGATGGACCACGCAAATATGAACACAGGCCTATGTTTAATTTATCAAAGAGCCATTGTCTTATAATCGCTGTCTACACCTTTAATTAAGGGGCCCATTTATGCTGCTGCCCAGGTTCAGCTTTTCAAAGAAGCCTGGCTGGTGTTCTCATTTGTACGGAGACGTTGGGACTACATGTGTCCCAGCCATTTGCCGGCTGCTCTCCGCTCCGCTGTCAGAGCCGTTCAGCTTCACTGGCTTGATCCGCGGCTCCGCACAACGTCTCGGAGCTTGCCCTCGAGTCGGGACAGGATTGCGTTGGTTCGATGTGCTGCTTCACCCCACGCAAACCTTTCCCTCATTTGAGCGTGTGTCATCGCTCAGAACTCATGCGAAGAATCCCCGCCGAGGCGGTAATGAACCTAAGTGCGTGTGTCCGTGCGTGTGTGCCTGTGCGTGTGTGTTGGGTGGGGTGGGGGCACGTCTAAATTAACTGATGCAGTCGGGTGTGTCATCTATGCCTCTGTAAAGTGTCGACGCATATTCAATTTGAGCAACTATCATCCCACCTCGCTGTCTTCATAAGCAGCCCCCCGCCACGATGGGAAGACTGCTGGAGACGAGCCAAGCGAACCCCTCTCATTAACAGCAGTGTAATTAAAAGCAATGCTTCAAATGTTCATCCCAGTTTGCTCTGTGACTTTCTTTGATTGATTATTAATCAAATCTATGTTTACTTACTTTTCCACCTCCAACATCTCTGTTGTGCAAAACATTGGTTGCTGTTGGAGACTATGCATCTATTTTATTATGACTAAATATTTAGTGGGACCTCTTTAAAACCATCTAAAATCAGTATTTATAGCCTATCTCCCCCCCAAGTCAGGCCAATACAAGGAAGGGAAAGTAAAACCAAGCGTTATATCTATTTATTCTTTTATTCTTATCTGAATATCCTTGTTCAGTTTCATCTGTATATCCTATTTGTTTTTTTGTATTTTATTTTACATTTTCGTGTTGGTATCTCTATTTTGTTGTGTTTTTTTTCCACCTTGATTTTATCCCATGATGATATTTTATTTTAAAGCACCTTGTGATTCTACATGTGAAAAGTGCTATATAAATAAACGTACTTACTTTGATGTTAAGTTGCGTCATATGGAACATGCAAGCTTATGGTTCAATGAAAAATAATATTATGTTTATGTGTACTGTAATGGTTAAGCGTCCTGAAAAATAAGCATTCTAATCATTGGTTGTGATTTGTGAAAAATGACAACACGGTTCTGATATTTGGGGAGAAATGACTAAAAGACTGTCAGCATACCAACTTGAGAACTTCCCTGATGTCCTTCCAGAGTTCAGCACCCCGGACAGCAACCCTCCATCTGACCTTAGCTGACCATACCGTTAAACTAGACGACGTTACGCCACCGGTTTGACGGTATTCACGTTTGGTGGGGGGTGGGGGGTTACCCCCGCCTAGCCTGCAGGTGATCTCACACTGTTGCGTTTCTCCCCTGGGATCCAGCAGCTGCATGGCAGCTCCGCTCAGCTTCCCCATCTAGACGATAGATAGACGCACGCAAAAGCGAATTGACGCTCGTAAACCGTAAACGCGCACGCCAAGGCAGTTCATCCTCCCCCCGAATGTCCTATAGACCATTTTAGCACTTGGTTGGAAATTGAACTGCTGCTAGAAAGAAGCGTAAAACGTGAAAGACATGACAGACTCGTCGTAAGAGAGGACGATACCGACGAGGAGGTGAGGGGGTCGTTCAACGATCACGGGAGAGGATTTCTGAAAACGGTCGCGACTCGCGACGCAGCGGACAGACCACCCTCGTCACGCCGAAAAGCTTGTCACCGAGATCCGGTCCGTAGGTAGCCTTTTGACCCGAAGGAGGGGATTTCTACGAACAGCGTTTGGCTGGGTAAGACTTAGTAGTGCGGCGATGTCACGTTACAAGCTTATAAAGATACCTTTTTCGGGGAGTAAAAGTAAAAAATATTACGCGTTCACGCATTTGTGGGTAAAGAAACGTGGGGTGTTTCCTGGGGATTAACTCCTAAAATAAATCATTTAATTGAATTGATTGTTTTCATTACAAAGGAGCGCATAGCCCAGAGCAATCACATAGGGGACCTGCTAGTTGAACAGCTCGTTGTAGCCTATCCTAAATTTGTGCGTCGCTATATTCTAAGTGTATTATAAATGTTTAATGAAGGATATATTCGTTCAGAGTTCTATTATGAGGGCTAATATGAGGATCGTCTTGAGGATAAGAGAGGGAGATTGTAAAACGAGTCAATAAATACACATTTCTGTGAGTTTTCATCCATTGACCCATAGTCAAACTGTTTTACTAAAACCCCCACCGTGTGGTCTCCTGACATAATGCATTTAATTGAAGTAATGTCTCATGTCTTTCCCATGGGGCTTTGCGGTGCATTCACTCCCGGAGGTCATGATGTTGACCCCCAGACTGTGACTTCTGAAGGTAATGCACTCCCATATGTGTGTGTGTGTGTGTGTGTGTGTTCGGTATACACACCCTACCCCACCTCTCTCTCTCTCTCTCCCTCTCTCTCACACACACATGCACACATAAACACACTAGTGATATCATCAGAACTGTAAACGTTGTGTCCAAAGGAGGGGGAATGTCTCCTTCTGAAGGCAAATCAATATGGCCTAAAGAGCCAATACCCTGCAGAGTGGTACATCTGTTGATGGGCCGTTTTACCATCCACATCATCAACCTGAATTTTTATAGGTCCTTCCAAGTCTTTGGAAAGCATCGATTAATCTCCTCTTTATCTAGAAATCAGCAGTGACTGATGTTGTTAGTTTTTTGCTTTTGTTGGGTCGGTCGGCTCAAGGCATTCTGAGTTTACCTCGTTGACTACCAATGGAATCACCACACAACATACTCACCTTGGTGTGTGTGTGTGTGTGTGTGCGCGTGCGTGCATGTGTGTGCGCGTGCGTGGGTGCGTGTGCAGATGCGTGTGTGTACGTGTGCATGTGTGCGTGTGCGTGTGCGTGCGTGTGTGTGCGTTCATGTGTGTGTGTGTGTGTATATAAAGCACACTTGCATACATTGATGTGCCAAAACAACGTCGCCTAAACCACGTCACACGCCTAAACCATGCCACACACCTAAACCACGTCTAAATCATGCCACACACCTAAACCACGCCTTAACCATGCCTAAACCACGCCTAAACCATGCCACACACCTAAACCACACCTAAGTCACGCCTAAACCATGCCACACACCTAAACCATGCCACACACCTAAACCACGGCTAAATCATGCCACACACCTCAACCATGCCACACACCTAAACCACACCTAAGTCACGCCTAAACCATGCCACACACCTAAACCATGACACACACCTAAACCACGTCTAAATCATGCCACACACCTAAACCATGCCACACACCTAAACCACGTCTAAATCATGCCACACACCTAAACCACACCTAAGTCACGCCTAAACCATGCCACACATCTAAACCATGCCACACACCTAAACCACGCCTTAACCATGCCTTAAACATGCCTTAACCATGCCTAAACTACGCCTAAACCACGCCACACACCTAAACCACACCTAAGTCACGCCTAAACCACGCCACACACCTAAACCATGCCTTAAACATTCCCAAACCACACCTAAACCACGCCACACACTTGGAAGCAGGGTCAGTCATTCTTACTAACTTACAGCTCAAATTAAAACAGATTCGCTCAGCGGTCTCTGTGGCGACACCTCACGTGCTGAAATACATTGTGAAGCCAAGCGTACTGCTATTGCTTTGTTGATACGAGCGGTGTTTATGGTCCTATTTACAGAATCAGGGCTGTGTAGAAGTATCTGACTCTTTTTTTCAAAACACACATAATGTTAAGATAGCGGAATTCCATGAGGTATTTGTTGAATTTGACAAAAAATGTATTAGCTTACATTTACCTTGCAATAGCTGATTACACCTTTAAACCACGCCCGTATGCCCGCTGAGTGGTAAATTCAGTTGCTACTCGAACTCCATCCCAATGATTTCTAACCTTTCCAAACTGATTCTCATGGCAAAGTTAGGCTGAAGCTCTCGAGACCATGCTGATCTCACCAGGCTAGTATTTCACAGTGATTGGAATGAGAGTCGGCTGAAAACACAGCTGTAGCTATTGTAATTAATAGTATGTTTGATTTAGCTGTTGCATCACAGAATAAACATGAGCTTTGACAGTTGATCAATAACAGTCAATGCTTGCTTAACACCAGATCTGAATCAAACCCATAGTGAGACCATGTTACACACATTGTTGTGTGTTGTGACTGAATGGTCTTTCAAACCACCAACTAACTAATTATGTTCCACTTTTTCACTTCCCTCTCCCATATAAAGGATTGCTTCTTCCTGCAGCACCTGTCCTAGATGTGAATATGTTCTTCTCCTCGCACACCCATATGACAGATTTCCAGGGTGCTGGAGAGAAGAACAGCCAGAATGTAGCACCTGGTGGAATCACCTTGTGATGGAAAAAGATTGTTAAAGGAATGATATTTGAATAATTGACGCACCGGGCTTTAAAATTGCAGGGCTTCCTGTGATTTTTAGTGCACAGATATAAAGGCCACCTCACCAAAATATTCATGTCATTACTCATAAGTGAATATACCTTAGAATGTCTGTCTCTCTCCCTCTCTCTCTAATCTGTAATCATCTCCTTGTTTCATCTCTCCTCTCCTTTATCGGCAGAATGAATAGAGAAAATGGACAAAAGACCCCTAAAGTCATTTTGTAGAAACAATTATAGACATGAGTGCACATGCATGCACGTGCACATGCGCGCACACACGCGCGTGCATACACACACACATGGCCTGCACTTGGATAACGTCACTAGTTAATATTCCACGTCATTTATGCGTCTTGTGTAGATCGAAGCCGGGGGGGCTTCAGTATCTCTCTCTTGTCGAAAGAAAATTAATTCTGGCCGGAAACCCTCATTAGATCACTCGATGTGCCATGCAAGCATGTTCTCGAGGCTAGGGGTAGATGGAGAGGCATGCGTCTTGAGCAGCCCCCCCCCCATGTGTTGATACGGGGGGGGGGGGGGGGTGGCTATGAGGCTGCAGTCACACAAACCAATTGCTGCTGTGAAAACACGTTTTCATCATGAAGTCACGTTTCCTCTGAAGTCACGTGTGCATGCGCTTATGCGTTTACGTGTGTGTGTGTGTGTGCGTACATGTGTGTGTGTGTGCATGTGTGTGTGTGCGTACATGTGTGTGAGCGCGTACATGTGTGTGTGTGCGTGTGTGTCTGCCAAGCTCGTCACATGCCCACCACTGAGAAACTGAATCAAAATGTGGCATCTTTCCCTGCTTCTCCCTGCCTACAGGTCCCATGCTGAGGACAAGACAAACCTCTAAATACAGTGGCACAACCGGTCATATATAGGACTCTGGCACAACCAGTCAAAATACAGGAATCTGGCACAGCCATTCATATATAAGACTCTGGCACATCCATTCATATATAGGACTATGGCACAACCACAACCGTTCATATATAGGACTCTGGCACAACCAGTAATATACAGGAATCTGGCACAACCGTTCATATACAGGACTCTGGCACAACCGTTCATATACAGGAATCTGGCACAACCATTTATATATAGGACTCTGGCACAACCGTTCATATACAGGACTCTGGCACAACCGGTAATATACAGGATTCTGGCACAACCGGTAATATACAGGACTCTGGCACAACCGTTTATATACAGGACTCTGGCACAATCGTTCATATACAGAACTCTGGCACAACTGGTAATATACAGGACTCTGGCACAACCGGTAATATACAGGACTCTGGCACAACCGTTCATATACAGAACTCTGGCACAACCGGTAATATACAGGACTCTGGCACAACCGGTAATATACAGGACTCTGGCACAACCGTTCATATACAGAACTCTGGCACAACCGGTAATATACAGGACTCTGGCCTCCTCTTCCAACAACCGATAAAGCGAAAGAAAAGGAATTCTGTTGCTACATGAAAAGCCTTAATGGAGGTTACCAGCTTCTTTGTGTTCTTGTGTGTGTGTGTGTGTATGTGTGTGTGTGTGTGTGCGTGCGTGATTGTGTCTATGAATGTGTTTGTATGTGTGTGTGTGTTTGAGTGTGTGCATGTGTGCGTGTGTGTGCATGTGTGTGTGCGTGTGTGTATGCGTGTGTGATGGTAAACACTGCATATAGCATTGATCTGTACTATACCCTTATGGCTGTAAGGACCAGAGATAGATCAGCCCTGCTGATTAAACCCAGCTGGGCCAGTTGCCATGCCCACCAAACACACACACACACACACACACACACACACACACGAGTCAAGAGTTGGAAGTAACAGGTGTTTCTACGGAAACAGACACACTGCTCTCTGTAAAGTGTGTCCGTAAAAAAAAAGAAGTTAAGTAAAAAAAGTCGTTAAAAAAAAGTTTAAAAATCAAATACAAAAATGTACAAAGATTTTCAATGTATACTTCCGAGTGCAGTTGCATCTTTCAACCAGAGGGGACACTGGCATTCCATTTTGAGCTAGTCTTAATCCTGAGTCATCTAATCTAGATTTGCTGGGGGCCTTGATTATAGCTCCCCCTGGTGGCCACCTCTTCTCTCTACATGGTTGATTGTTTCATTGACGTCTTTGCGGAGTAATCAAGAAACAATGTAATAGTAACAGCTATGGCTCATCATCTTAAACATGCCTAACATGCATTTGAGACTTGAATGGTGTCCGAGGTCATTCCCATGTCAGATAAGAGGACTGGACGTGTTTAGAAGTGGCAGGAACTCAGAGTTAGTTGGGCTCCACTCCCTTGAATGATCTAGACTAGAGTCTTTACCGGAGGTATGTTATCTCTCAAGGCCTTTAGTGTGGCCTCATGCAATGCAGAGGCATACGCTCACTTCCCCTCTTGAGCACGTGTCCTAACATACATGTCAACACTGTTGTTATTAATTAAGCCACCAGGGGGCGCCTAGTGTCACATATGTGCAGATGACACGCACACGTCTGTCAGTTATTGTTACTGATGGGAAGTTGGACTCTTTTAACTGACTCAGGTCTTTTCGTTCAGTAAGAGCGAAGCAGTGAGCTGGAGGACCGCGTATGAAGCGGATCATGTTGTATAAATCCGCTTCACATTGTTTGAATGAACGACACAATTGAGCAAATCACTGAAAAATGACTCAGGAGTCCCCAGTCACTAAACACTAGATTTGCTCAAGATGAATGAATCGATCGCAGACTGCACACGTCAAAAGTTATTACAGACCAGAGTTTTAAACCAGATCTTAAAATTAACCAGAGTATCACGCCCAATTGGAGGCAACGACTGTTTGCACTTCCCAATGGAGCGTGGCCAGACCCTGGTCACCAGATGAATACTGGGTGTGGTTACAGACCCAGTATAGAGGAGAAGGGCCTGTAGTACAAAAGTAGAGTTAAAATAGAGGGGGGGCGGGTTGATGGAAGTGCAGGAGAAAGGGATATGGACAGTCGTAGAGCCTTCCCGTGGCTTTTAACGGCATTAGCAAGGTCAGTGGCGTGTACATAATTTAGTGCTTTGACGTCAAAATAGAAAAATATGTGTTTTTCCTTTGTGTGTGTGTGTGTGTGTGTGTGTGTGTGTGTGTTGTGAGGCTAGTGTGGCCTACCAGTTCTCTCAAACACACACATGTATAATCCATCTCCCCTCTTATTGCTGTACAGATTTAGAAGGGTTTCGGGTGCATTGAACTGTGTAGTTCCTTGATCCTGACTGAGTACCGTAAATGGGGGCCAGTAGTACTACTTAGCCATGAATAAAACATGGTGGTATTGTGCTATAGCATTCCCATTGGTCAGATGGCATGTCGCAGTGGCAGTTGGCTTTAGTTGTTTACAGCTGATTAGAGCACCAAATATCTAAAGATACTGATAGGCCATTCTAAAGGGCATGATGTATAGTAAGCTAAGTGTAAGCTAATACACTTTTTGTCAAATTCCACAATTATCTCCTCGCATTTTGCTATCTTACCGTTCTCTGTGCGTGTTGAAAACATAATCTGATACTTCTACACAGCCCTTACTCCGTACATAAAGAAAGTAGTGAACACCGCTCACAACAACAACATGCTAGCCTTCTCAGTGTGTTTCCAGTGTTGGGGGCGGAGCTTTTCAGGACGCACTGCACTGAAGGCAGAGGTGGGGGGGTTTCTTGTTGGGGTTTTTTTTGTCCAAAGGTAGCAAGCATTCTCGAGAATGACTTACTTTACCTTTAACCAATGAAAGCTCTCTTTACTTTACCTTTAACCAATGAAAGCTCTCTTCACTTTACCTTTAACCAATGAAAGCTCTCTTCACTTTACCTTTAATCAATGAAAGCTCTCTTCACTTTACCTTTAACCAATGAAAGCTCTCTTTACTTTACCTTTAATCAATGAAAGCTCTCTTTATTTTACCTTTAACCAATGAAAGCTCTCTTTATTTGACCTTTAACCAATGAAAGCTCTCTTCACTTTACCTTTAATCAATGAAAGCTCTCTTTTTTACCTTTAATCAATGAAAGCTCTCTCCTAGGTCGACATGTTGAAGGTGTAGAAATACGAAAAAACAAAGGGACTCCACCTCCTTTCACGACCCATTTGAAGACCTTTGAGTGCTTTAGGGGAAGGGTAGTGGACAGTGAAGGCCTTTGTGTGCTTAAGGGGAAGGGTAGTGGACAGTGAAGGCCTTTGTGTGCTTAAGGGGAAGGGTAGTGGACAGTGAAGGCCTTTGAGTGCTTAAAGGGAAGGGTAGTGGATAGTGAAGGCCTTTGTGTGCTTAAGGGGAAGGGTAGTGGACAGTGAGGGCCTTTGTGTGCTTAAGGGGAGGGGTAGTGGACAGTGAGGGCCTTTGAGTGCTTTGGGGGAGGGGTAGTGCTGCTTTCTTGGCCGATATCTTGGTATCTTGATAGATGTTGACTCTCAATGAGACTGATGTGGTCAAATAAAGGGCAAATAAGATTAAGAATAGAAAACAAGCAAGGCCAAGTCTGTGGTAGCATTGTGTGGTGCGGTCTGCACCACATTGCTGGTGCTCCCATTTACAGAGCCAGGGCAAAATTGGAGTTTATTTTCAGCGCTACACAGAAGTAGCGGACCGTGATATCAGCTTACAATCGCTGACTCTGCCTTTAGTCGTTCGTTGCCTTCATTGGTTTAACTCAAAGTAACCTGCAAGCTATAAACATTGTGCCTACGTAGGGTTTACCCAAATCTACCAGTGCCAGTGTAAACAATGTTTTCCTCTCCGCCGCAGTGTTGTGTTCAAAATAGATGGTCTTTACAGGAGCATTGCTCAGCATCTGACACAGCCAATGAGAACCAACGTCAGTTAAATCCTCTTTTCTGTGTCAGACAGCTAAATTGACAAGCGGGTTTAAGATAATCCACATTAATGTCATTAAGTGAATGCACTGTTGTGCAGGAACAGTCCAAACTAACAAACCAAGCCATAATAGGCTACATGGATTAACATTTTGTAAATACATCGTTAACATGCGTACCAGGAAACATCAGTGTGTTAAAGTACGTAGTCGTTATATTTGTGTTTCTCTAGTGATTTCACAATGCTTACGTTGGGATTAATATCTTTGTGTGTGTGCGTGCGTGCGTGTGCGTGCATGTGTGTGTGCGTGCGTGTGCGTGTGTTGTCATAAGGGAAGCTGTTTTCAAAAATTCCTCCTCAACCTTCTCCTCCTGCCTGTTTCCTCCTGCAGGAGTAAAGACGTAAGCAGCGTTCCTGCTCCTCCCCACACTTCTCCTCTTGTCCTCCTGCTGGTTTATAATGTAAGTCTCCGTGGGTGGCGGAGAGCTGCTCCCCCTGCTGGGTTTAAAGGTGCTTGGCGATGGTTTAAAGTAGCACAAACACAGCGGGAAACAGTTGTTCAGTGGAGTAACGGTGTGCTGAGCACAGTTATCCCAACTCCATCCGAGCTCATCTGTTCTGTGTTAATAGTCGGGCTGGTGGTGTGCGTGCGTGCGTGCGTGTGTGTGTGTGTGTGTGTGTGTGTGTGTGATGCACACAACATTTGTTTTGGGTTTGGTCTGAGACGCTGGTGTTCTAGTGTGACATCTAGTGGCAGAAAGTCGTATTGTTCTTCTGGGTTGGTAGTACATCAAACTGGAGGGAGCTTGGTTTTCAGAGTATGATGCATTGTGCTCTCTAAATAAATACTCTCACAGTACTAAATAATAGTCCATTAATTAATGCTGAAGTGATTGTCTTTGCAGGTGTTGTGGAACCCTCTGTTGAATGTAAGTAGCTACTGTACCAATAAGTATCTGTGAATCATCTTCCTCTGTTCTTCAGACCCAACATCTTACACATTATGCATGCTATTCATACAGCTCTTCTTCTTCATCATCTTCTTTTGTTCCATCTCCATGCACCCCTTGCCCTCTTCCGTTCCCCCCAAGGGGTTTGATGGAGAGCCGGTCGAATGTCAGCAGGAACTGTGGTTATAACTGGAGGAATTCTCGCCGCGGTTATACTGTTGTGCATCGTAGCTGTACTCTGTTACTGTAGACTTCAGGTAGGTGTGTGCATGTGTGTGTGTGTGTGTGTCGGGGGGAGAGAGGGGGTTTTCATAATATTTTGAAGGATGCTTACAGGTACAGAGTTAAGGAGCAGGTAGACATCTTGTAATAGGATGTTTACCGCCACCAGGGCTCGAACCCACAACCTCTTATATTAAATAAATGAATAACACATATTTGATGCAACTACAGTAGCATCAACATTAACCTGTCTCCCCCCCCCCCCTTGCTCCCCCCCTCTAGTACTACTGCTGCAGGAGGGGTGACTCTGAGCTGGATGTGGGCTCCATGGAGGGGGGGGAGCCCTTCCATGGCCACTATGCCTGCAACGCGTGCAGCGCACTGGCCATGGACGGCACCCTGGTGCCCTCCCTCTCCCTGGACCGGCTAGAGGAGCTAGAGCTCCCGCAGGAGGAGGAGGAGGAGGAGGAGGAGGCTTCCGCCCGCCCCCTCCCTCTCCCCGCCCCCCCGGGGCATAGTGGCCGCTGCCCCTCCTGCGCGTCCTGCTCTTGCTCCTCCTCCGCCCGGCCGTTTAACGGCGGTGAGCGCCTGGGCTTCCACACCTACTACGACAACCCCTCCGCCCCGCTGTTGCTGTCCGCCACCGCCTCCCCCCTGAGTTACTACGGCAACGCCGACCTCTTTCCCGCACCGCCACGCCCCTACAGCACCCCGGTCTGACACGTGCGCCCGCCCCTTCCCCACACACTCGCACGCATGCACGCAAACGCACACACACACGCACACACACACAGCCCTATCACATGCACACACAGCGCTTTATAGCGCATACACACACACACACGGCATGGGTTCGTGGCCTGACGTCTGATGTGATCATTGATCCAGGACAAATATACAGCGTACACACTGGGGTAGTCTTTAGCCACGGGGGTGAGAGCTAGCTGCGTCCTCGGTAGTGACCCAGATCGAGGCTTTATAACTGGGATTAGGACGATGGACCCGCCTGTCCCTGGACAGCCCCAGAAAATAAGGTCGGAGCAGTGATATGCAGACTACACATGACTTAAAGGAACACTCCTGGGTTTATGTATGGAGTTACCTTTGTGGTTGAAACCACCCTTGAGAATCTTTTTTTGTTTCTTCCACACCATAGTTTTGCTATCTCCTGCATTGTGTATGTATCTCTGCTGTTATGAGGTGAAAGAGCTAATGGCTAACCCGTGCACAAAGTTGACAACTATGGTGGGTCTCTTTCAGAGGGATAGTGCCCGGGAATACCTGGCACCATTGCTTTACAACAAGTAACAAATGAGCAGTAAATCACCTACCTGTAGATGCTAGTTATTTTTCTCCTGTCATAGAACTACTGTTTAGTTTTGCAATGAGTGCATTTCTGTAAGTGGTTTTGTTGCTTGATATCACAGTAGCAAGTTCAATTTCTTGGAACTGTGTAGCCTACCTACCATACTTAACTCTGTTGATATTGTAGACCATATTTGGTATCTACAAGCCACAGTACTTCTGGCATAGTGATGCTGTGTTATTCCACACTATCAGCCTGGATTTATGTGTACGTAAGTATTGTGGTTTTTAGTGAGGAAGTGTCAGGGTTTTTAGTGAGTCATGTGAGATTTTATCAAACGTGTGTATTCCAAAAAAATTCTACAACATCCTATTTTTATGGTCTTTTGCAATAATAGTAGACTATGAAAACTAAAATATTTTATGGTCCTTACACAGGCATGACTTTAAGTCAACACTGACAATAAATTAAGATTAAAAAAAAGTCTATGTTAAAAAACGGTTAACAGTGATGTTAAGGGCTATTGTATGTTTTTACTAAGATCTCATTGTCCTCACCCACATTACACCTTTTGTAAGAATTTTCTGTTAAATAGAAAAGATGATCTATTCCAATGCCTGTTAAACTGTCTAATAATACATGGTCACAATGACTCACTCAAATATTTCTCATAGAATGAATGGAATTTCGATTAGAGAGCACAATTTCTGTGATGAAATAGTTATGTAATTACCAGTTATCTGCAAGTTACCACATTGAGCACTTGGATGTGTAACAAATTACATTAGTCTTTTATTGTTATTTTTGTTTGTCTTTCTTGTTTAACTGTGGGAAATCATCATTTCCAGCATCAGTGTGATGAGTTTGAGTTAATCAAGATAGCCTAACTTAAAAAAACAAAAATGTTTTACACAACTGTCCTTTTTGAGAAGGAATAAATGTTTATATCTGTCTGGATACTTCCTTGTACTTTCAGGGCTTATGTTATTATGTGGATTAACTGATGCCTTCTTTAACATGCTCACATTGACTCATGGCATTTGTAATTGTATGTAAACACATACACAACTATCTGCATGTATTTAATAAAATGAAGGCATATATATTCAAGAGAAATGTTTAGTTTAAAGGTTTAGTAAGCGATCGTAAACTGATATAGTTTAATTTACTGAATATCTTTACCTAACCTGTCGTGTCTTCTGATCAGAATGACCACAACTATACATATAAGGTGCAGGGAGGGTCGACATAACTCGTACTGTAATACGAGGAATATATGAGGAGAGTAAATTATATAAACATACTCTCAATGTGATTTATTTGTATTTTTTGATTTACAGTGAAACTTAACTTGGCAACATTACTATGGTAATGATAGATAGGTCATTAAATGCATTCATTTACATTATGTATAGTAGTGGACCAACCAAGCCATACACTTTTTGTTTACAGTGCTACTGGAAGTATGGCAGCCCTTCCATGTGTCCTATGTCATTCTGGATGCAAGATATTCTCTGCCCTACCTGCAGCACCAGTTTGCTCTCCTGTTCAACAACTCCTTCAAGGTCTGTCAAAGCATTGTCACACCTCTCCCCTCAGGTGAAATACCAAATACCATCGCAGTGCTTCTCCTCCACAGACAGTGCTTCTGTGTCCTTGAGTCTTCTGCCATGGTGCCTAACATGGCGTTGTGTCCTGTAAACAGTATGATGATTCCAAAACACACTGGATTAGAGATAGTGTGTCCTATTAGTGTGTGCAGGATTTAGTCTGTTAATTATTACAGGGGTCACTGTGAGTTTTGCTGTAGGGGTGTGAGAGTGTGTGAGAGTGAACAATACAATAGAGAGCAAAGTCTCAAAACTACACCAGGAGCTATGGAGGGTGTGTCCCGGTTGTTGTCATAATACCACAGACAGTAAACCCTGCTCAACCAGTCGCTGCTCATTTAAGTCCTCAGCCTTCTTCGCATGTCATTGGTGACGACCACATCCCCACCTCATCCACAGACCTGCCGGTGGTGTGCGTCAGCCTTTCACATGTTGACCTTTGGACCATTCACACCATAGCCGGCGTCGTTCTTCTTTCCAAGCTTTGCTGCATCGGGACAACTGGACTTCACCCCTGCGTTACTGTAGCAGCCATGGCTGCATCCTGAGCTTTCTCTTGAAGAGGCGTGCTCACATGCAAACTGAACCTTTGTGCAGTGCTGTCCTGTCTGTTTCAGGTCTGAAAGGAATAAATCGAGTCTGGCATAATATCTTGTGATTTAATTTGTTGTTTATTGACTGGTGTAATTAACTCTTTTTGTTATTGTTTTTATTTTAGACCTGATCTGTTTTGTGACTCAGCTGCACAGATCAACACATCCCAAACATACAAGGCCTTTACTTGGAAAGCACCTTGAAGATCTGAATGAAGTGACCCAGGTTTCTGCAGCTGCATCTGGGTGTATTTGAGATTGATACCCCTTGCCTCCAAATCCAAAGCTTGACCTGGCTGGGCTTGACAAGATGATGGAGGAAGTGACCATCACGGTGGCCTGTGATGCTAAAATTGTGGACCAGATGAGCGATGAGGAGATTATAGCCTGTCTGGTGGCCGAGGCAAGGCCTAAAACCTCAGTAAGACCCACTGTTTTATCAGTTTACACTTAAACACTAACTGCAGGTAAACCGGTATAACAACTTAATATTAACTTAATATTAATCCTGTTTTAAAACCAGATACAACAAAGCTTCTTAGACTCTTCATTAATTTGCCAAATAATTGTTATCATTGTTATCATGATGACGTTTGTGCTAAAACTGATATTGAAATGACTATATTTGGAGTAGGCTGTTAGGGACCGGGGGTTTACTTCTTTAGTACATTAGCGTCCACAGATCCTTATTTCTGCATGGAGGGTGGGAGGGGCACTCATCTTGTGTGTTGAACGTGAAAGTGAATGCACAGTCCTGATTGGCTGGAACCAGTAAGCTTCTCGCACACAAATCTGCTGGGTGATCATGCAGGATTCTAGGAGCCCCATAGCCTGATTTGGGAGTGTAGAGTACACCAACTTCATGCACGTGATACACACAGTAAGACTGAGCAACTATGCTGTCAGCAATGTAGTGGGGTTAGAGTATTCTGTTGAAGTGTAACCACCCTAAAATGTGTTTTTTGAGCTATAAACAAAGTAGCAGGGTTGATCTGTGATGAGACACAGTGTTTTAATGCACATCTGCATTTTATGGGATGAAAACAGAACGTTAACGTTAATGTTAATAGGGGTCCCCCTCTCAGGCCCTCCTCTCCCCTCACTCAGCTCCTTGACACATTTTTCAAAAGTTGTAGTGGAGTCAGGCTCAATGCTGGGGTGCAGTTACACTTTGAGTATTTTTCAATGGAATGTAATGATGTAAAACATAACACCAAAACTCACACAAGATCAAAATTGAATCCGTGACTAAAACATAAGAACACACTGAAGCCTACCGTGAATCTTGGCATGATCCCCACAACCCAACCGTCATGCAGACTGACATTACAGACTATAGGTTAATGAACGGCTCAGATTTAAGTTACGGGTTCATGAGGCACCGTGCATTGGCAGTCAAAGGACGAGCGCGTGCACGTTACGGGTTCATGCACGTTGAGCTGCAGAACCATATTGTAAGCATGTGTCTGCTGGATCGAATTTGAGGTTGATAGACCAGTTTTGGAATGTGAAATGTCATGTTCTTGGAGTAACTACAGTTCGATCTGTAGTAGCATTAATTTGTGTAGCCAGTATAAGGTCTTATCTTGCTCTTAATGCTCTCAGCTTTGGCCTGAAGCTAATACTTCTCACTAAAACTATATCTGGCTACATCTGTTTATATGAGAAAAATATCTCTAGCCCAGTCAAACGTGAAGTTGTTGATATTATTCTAGCGGTTGGACCCAACTCTTTCCATTCCTCTTCTCAGGTTCCGTCAAAGAAAGCCAAACTTAGGGAAAGCCTACTTTTACTGGAGGAAGACGATGACCACATAAACAGATATCAGGTCAGAAACTGCATTAGTAAGTGTTTTAAAAAGATAAAGGCATAAATGTTATATTAGAACATTTTCCCTAAAGATTATAACCTTGTCCTTGAGTCATATCTTGCAAAATCGTAGATGCTTGCTTGCTACCAAAAGGTCAATTATCCTTTTCTTTGATATTTATACTGTAAAATCAGATTTGCTGTTTAATCCCCCTGTATTCAGATCAAATAAAGTGTCATATTTTTGCAACGTAGATACTAATTGAAGAAATTATATTAATAAATATGACTTTCATCTGAACATAATACATTTAGGACATGATAGATTACAGAACTAAGTATTTCTTTACATACAGTATACATATGCATCACAGAAATATGTGCCACAAACCTATGCTCACATTTCAGTTGTGTGTGTGTGTGTTGTGTTCATGCTCTGTAGAGAGAGAACCACCTGCTTCAGCAAACTAGCTTGCGTCTAGAGCAGGAGAATGACAACCTAGCCCACAGACTGGTCACCAGCAAGATCGCGCTACGAAAATCCCTGGACCAGGTACTGCATTGTCAAACTGCTCTCTAGTCTGTAGCACAAGTGGCAGCTCTGTGACCGGAGACCGGGGTTTCAATCTGGCCCAAGGCCATCTCCTGATCCCAACCCTGATATCTCTCTCCCACTCTTCCTAGCTTATCATACGCTTAGAAGTAAAGAATGATATACATTTGTAAATGAATTCACGCCATTTCAAACTATTTCCAGAGGATTTAAGACAGACTTTTATAATATGGTTTTGTGAGTAAGATGTAATCTCACAGTTACAAGACAAACAATGGAACATGCGGTAGATGTCTTATCAGCACCTGTGTCCACAGACCGAGGACAAGGTGGACGATCTGACCAAGGACCTGCTGGAGACCAGGCATCGTCTCCAGGCTGTGGAGGAGGAGAAGAAGGAAAAGCAGGAGGAGGCAGCCATGGTGGGACCTGCTGGGGACCCTGGAGGAGAGAGAGAATACAGGCTCACTTGAATCAAATGCAGGAATACCAATAAACAACATAAGGAATATTAAATGTTGAAACAAATCAAAAGAATCACATTATGTTATAAAAGAAGGGCATTGCTGCTGTTATGTCAGAATGTGAATATAGCACTATGCAATACTGGCAACATTCACATAGTTGTGACACAATATATTGCCCTAACATTTGCATCTGTACATACATAGGAGAACACATAGCATATAACAGGGCTCACCTGTAGTACACTGAACGCGACTGATATAACCTTAAACAGGTTACGCACGTACACGCACTGGCTGCTTTATTGTTGTTTATGATATTGTACATGACACCTTTACATATTTCTATTAGCGTCTATTGGTCTTTGACAGTGCATGGTGTTGTCGAACCCCACAGCTGAAGGAGGTGTTTCGTAGGGAGCTGGAGAAAACACAGCAACAGCTCACAAGGTCTTCGGGAATCGTGGCCGACTACAAACAAGTACGAAACTCTGTGACACGGTGACAATGTGATTAAAATGAAAACCGAGAGCTTCATTTTAAGGAAGTTCCCCGATGATGAAGTGAAATAATGCTTTTGCCAGTTTGTGGGATAATAGACACTAACAGTAAACTGACATTAATTATTATGCTGAATGAGAAATCTTATGAACAAATACGACCAAATAATAGTGTAAAATACTAAGTATTAATTAGGATTCACGTTAAATCATATTAATATGCAGCAATTAGGTAAAACTAAGCTAGCAGCCTGCTATTCTTGAACACTACTCCAACCAATGGGATTTTATTCAGAGATTCTCATAGTACTTACGAATGTTTTTGCTCATAACTACATCGCGGCCAAAGCTATGATTTTTGGAATTTGGATCATGCTTCAGTGGTAGTATTTTTCCAAATAGCTGTCATACTAGAAGTTCAAAAGCTCCATCGCTCAGCAAAGTGTGTTTTAGTTTCGGGTTTATGTTTTTCGGCTGTTTGTCATTTAGCGATTCAGGATCAAGTGAAACAACAAACTAAACACCTCAATCTCACTTCCAGGTCTGCAGTCAGTTGAATAGTCGCCTGGAGAGACAACAGACAGCCCACCAGGAAGAACTGGATGCCCTCAAGGTGAGAGCTGCTTCAGACACTCGCAGAACCATTTAAAGATGGAGTCAGCGATCCTGGGGAAAGATTGTTGATATTTGAACACAACTGAAACAACAAAACACCTCGCCCTCCAGTGCCACAGGGTGTTTCCTCAGAAACTTCGCCTCAGACGGCTGGGATAGCGTTGTGTGGTGCGGTCTGCACCACTTTGTTTGTGTTCCCCTTTACATACTGTAGCCAGGGCTGTGTAGGACGTCTTTCCAGCGTGCACACAGAACACACGTTATATAACAATCACACCCTGTGCACTGTAGCTGTGCACAGTAAACACACAAACCTAAAGTGTATCTACACCCCAGCTCTGAATCTGACTGCACCCACTGTGAAGCGTAGTCAAGGTAGGGGAGATGGGTAGGCCCTTAAATTAACATTATTGTTGACATTTTCATTTATTGAGGAGTACTGTTGAAAACCCACGCCATGTCCCAAGGCGGGTTTTAACAGATATGACATGTAGAGACATTTTGGGACTGTAAAATCCAGTTAAAGAAAATAACGGCTTTTTGACAATATTAGCAGATAGCTAATCGCTAAGCTAGTCGTTTGACTGCAAACATTTTGAGTTTTAGACTCAGGATGTATGTGTCTCATCACAGTGCAGTCGTATTATTTAGGGTACAGCGGTTACACATTGAACAAACATGGCTCATTCAGCCTTCATCTGCTGCGTATCACCCTGTCTCTGCCAGACTGCGGTGACGCCGTGTCCGCGGTGTCGACGTGCTCTGGAGCCACTGGAGAGGAGCGTCCCGGGGGGTCTGGCGGAACGGGCCTCGTCGGAGCCCGGTCGGGACGCAGCCGAGGGCCCCGGGGGGCAGAGGGAGAAGGACGGCCTCAGCGGCCAGGTCGGGGAGCTGCGACGGGAGCTGGCCCAGACCAAGCTGCAGGTGGTGGAGGCCAGCGTCAAGATCCAGGTGAGATCACGGGGCAGTGAGGCCTACAGCCGCCTTCACACTCCCACGCCTGCGGTCCCACAGACACTGACCCCACTGGGGGACCAAAAACACTGTGACCCCACTGGGGGACCATTAACACTGTGACCCCACTACAGGTCATTAAACACTGTGACCCCACTGGGGGACCATTAACCCTGTGACCCCACTAGAGGTCATTAAACACTGTGACCCTACTGGAGACCATAAACACTGTAACCCCACTAGAGGTCATTAAACACTGTGACCGCACTGGGAAACCATAAACACTGTGACCGCACTGGGGGACCATTAACACTGTGACCCTACAAGGGGACCATAAACACTGTGACCCCACTAGGGGACCATAAACACTGTGACCCCACCCCATTGGGTAGAGCACGGCGACATTTGAAGTCGCAGGTTCGAACACTGTTGCCTCCTGTGTGAGTGCCAAAGTGTCCCTGAGCAAGACAACTAACCTTGACTGCCCCCGGTGGTTGGGTGATGTTTTGTCATGGCTGACGTGTGTGTGAAAATGTGTGGCTATACTGTGCAGCGCTTTAAATGTCCGGTAGAAAAGTGTTAAATAAATGCAGTCCATTTAGCATTCCTTAAACTGCAAGGGGACCTTGGAAATGTTACCTGGTAAAGACCTTCAAGCAAGCAGTGCCTTACTAGCTAACAGTTATAGAACATGTAAGAGTAATTGCACCCTAAAATGTGTTTTCTGAGCTGAAAACTAAATAATAGAACTGAACTCTGATAAAACCTGTTCCGGTAATATTGAAGAATCTCCCATTTTTGTAAAGATCTGTATTTTACGGCTGGAAATTAGCTGTACATCTCATCTCTATTTAAAACATAAAAGCCTACAGTTACGTCATGGTACGTCATGAAACCTGCAAAATGTTATAGGGGCTCCCCCCCGCTAAGCCCCTCCCTACTTCCACACAGAAATCACTATTAGAGTTTTTTTTTTTTCTGGACATTCCATGTGTCGAATCAAAACGAAATCATTGGTAATCACCCTAACAACGTGACTGGCTTGTTTTGTAACTTCTTGGCAGATAAAAGTCAGCATGTATCATGCTGACTTAGCGTTTTCCCATATCCTGCACATAATGTCGTTCACACACAATACACATGTATGTGTGTACTTACACCACCTAAATAAAGGGTCCTAAATAAAAATGTCTATTTCTATTTTTTGATTCTTTATTTCATGTGCTGCCATGCTTAGTTAAGCGTTGTGTTCTGCACTGGCAGGAGCTTGAGCACCAGAGGGGAATACTGCTCAATGATCTCCAGGCAGCCAAGAACAGCTGGTTCAGTAAGACCTTCACTTCCCTACGGACGACCAGCGGGGGCCAACACCACATCGGCCCACCAAAAGACGAAGCTCACGCAGCAGGCTGGCTCCACCAGGGCGGCCCCCTGTCTGCTTGGAGCACCAAGAGGCTATTGTGGCCCCACAGTCGGGGGAATGTATGATGTACGTGGGACAGGGTGTTCATCTCGTAGCACCCATCTTGTGCTCTGAGAAGAACAACCTAGATCCATTATGTAAACGTTTGTGACAAGCTATAACTGCAGAAGAAGTTGCCTAGGCAAATAAACAAGCAGACTTGTATACCAAGTATCAAATAAACAACATACTGTATATATACACACGTATCGTATACTCAAATGTATATACTGTAAGCACAAAACAGACACCATAATATATGCAGCTGCTGAATATATTTGTTATTTATTGCAAAGTTGTACCAGATGGACCAAGTGTGTAAATATAGTATTTCTAAACATAATTACTGTAATATGAATGTAGACACAGTGAATATAGTGTAGATGTACTGATTATACATGTCCCTGTAATGAAGTACACATTTTCAGTTTGCAAACTGTTAATGAACCTCTTCTGAAAATCTTATGAAATTAAATCTTACGTGTGTATGCCAAAGCCATCTGTTCTGTGATCAATTATGCAGTTGTATATCTTTTTATAAATAAAACATTACAGAAAAAAGTTCACCACAACAATGAATTTCCATACATACGGGATGGGAATTATGTCATATGCAGTACAGTGGTTATTGCGCAAGATACAGTGGTTCCTCATTTACAAAGACATTGCTTTAAAAGCTGTTCACATCGCTGAGCAGATGTTAAGAAGTCTCAAGCTGATGATTTACCCCCGCCGCTCTGAGCTTGTGATATACAGTGCAAACCATCTGGTAATTTCATAGACTACCTTAAGGGCTGTGTTTGGGGAATCACACAACTGATTGACAGACTAATCAACGCTCTTTGCCCTGACACTGAAGCAATGGCTGTTGAGAGAAATGTTGTGTGTGCTAGTGTGTATCTCCTCATATTGGTGCTTGGAAGCAACGCACTGGATCTACTGAAGCTCAGAGCAGCATCGATGGGTAAGTACTGGTATGTTACTATGGTTACTATTTCATTGTGATGTGCCTCATCTCAAAACATGGACAAAGATGAAAGGTCCAAATATTCATGAAAATATAATTGATCAAATGTATTTAATGTAGTGTAACCGTAACATGCTGGAGAGACATTTCCACTTGTACTATTCAACATTAGATTTAAAGCCCTGCCAGCTGATACGATGGAGCAGCCTATACCACACTGTTCTGTGGCAGTACTTATTATAATAACAAAGGTTCTGAGAGATGTCACTTTTGTACAAGGGCTACTATAGGGGCTGCAATGTGCTTCTTCCAATACATACCATAAAACTGCAAATAATAGCCCAGGCTTTAATTTGCTTCAATCAATATATTGAACTGGACTTTATTTGGGACAGGTGTCTAATTGCTTTCACACTTTCACACCCCTGCTGAGAAAATTTTAAATTTGAATTAAAATAAAATACAATTTTAAAGAAAAATTCACAGAATAATTCCCCAGATTTAACATGTGTAGTGCAAGTGTTGAACTACTTGCCAGTCTTCTGATCTGAACCGTGGTGATCTCCGATTATTAATGTTGATATGTTAATTAATGTTATTAATTATTATTGGAAGTGAGTGCTCAGGTTAAACGCAGAGAAGGAAAACTGTATTAAGTTACGATTCACCTCATAGCTTCATTGAACTTTTCGCTTTTCCCACTATCTATAGTTCTACTTCTCCCCATCACACGTCTCTTTATTGCCTTTCTGCTCATCTGCACCACTCTCTACACGCTATATGGATACATATGGACACATCTGCACCACTCTCTACACGCTATATGGACACATATGGACACATCTGCACCACTCTCTACACGCTATATGGATACATATGGACACATCTGCACCACTCTCTACACGCTATATGGATACATATGGACACATCTGCACCACTCTCTACACGC